>VWZG01001078.1:0-21545 GCA_013396735.1 Grallaria varia | reverse complement strand
GATGATGATGATGATGAAAGGTAGGAATAGAACTTGGCAGATGAACAAGTTCCAAACAAAAAGACAAATATAGAAAATAAGTGTACTAGAAAAGAATCAGAAAGAGTTAACCAAGAAGGCTTATACATACACTATCTGAGACTGCAGGAATGTCATTAGGAAAGCCAAAGCCCACTTAGTACTGAATCTGATGAGTGTTGAATGGCAACAAGAAGAGCTTCTACAGGTACAGCAGCAGCAAAATAAAGACTGAAGAATATGTGAGCTGCTGAAGCAGACAGAGAACCTGGTGACAAACACTGTGAAAACACCTTAGGTACTCAATCCCTTCTTCACCCTGTTTTTCACTGGTGAAATTTGTTCTCAGCAATCCTGGGACCCCCTGACTAGTGGAAAAGTCTGAAGTGTGGAAGACTTGCCTTGACTGGAGAAGAATTCTATTAGGGGAACATTTAAGAAATCTAATTCCATAGGCCCCAGTTAGAAGCCCACACAAGTCCTGAGGGACCTGGCTGCCACTATTGCAGGGCCACCCTTAATCATCTTTCAAATATCTTTTGTATACATACCTGATTGGTGTGAGTAATGAAGTCCGAGAGTGACTCTTCTCAGTGGTACTCACTGACAGGATGAGAAGGAACAAATTGAAGTATGACATATTCAACTTAAGGAAAACATTTTTTTACCACCAGGGTGGCTAAGCACTCAGACAGTATTCCCAGGGAGCTTATTGTGTCTTCATCCCCAAAGATATTCAAAAGCCAGCTGGAGATGGTCCTGAGAAATTTGCTCTAGCTCACCCTGACAACCTCATCCATCCTGTGATTCTGGGACTGTAAACAAATTCAAATGCTGCATTACAAATTGGGTGTGTTATGTTACATTTCACCTCACATTATGCACTACCCTGTTTCCTCTGAGGTAAAAAATTCTGTATATTTTCACAGACATGTCAGGTTTTTTTATTATTAATACTCATTTTGCATTATTTAGATAGATTCTTGATTTTTTTGTTGTTTATTGTTGGAGAAAAGCTTACATGCTGATAGTAAGTTACTTTGGATTTAGTCTTGAAACTTTTCTACTTTTTTCACTTTCTAATTGCTTGAAAAAATCAGAAGGCCACGGCAAATCAACTGCAAAATTATAACATGGTCCTTTTCTTATTATCATACTTTTTGTTGTTGTTGTTTCACAATTTTTTATTTTAATTTGATCTATTCTCCTTAATTAACTGTGGCAAAGATATGTTACATTGCCTGTGTGTAATTACCAAAGCAGGTGGAGCTATGTTATTGTAAAGGATAAAAAGGCAGAACTAGGAACATTAAACTGAAGGAAATGCAGACAAAACATTAAAGAAAAGTTCTCAAGTGTTTGATTTTTTAAGATTTTGCTGACCCAAAGCGTTGAGTGGTAGCTCATTCACTTGAGTGCTTTTAGACTATGTTGGGTATGACATCATATCAAAAATATGGTTTGGGGAGTGGTCTGTCCAGATGAGGTCAGGAAATACTTGTCTATCTATTAAAAAGTGACTAGTGGAAGTTTTTGTCACTGAAAAACTGTACCTATAATGTCACAATGGCAAAATATACTTGAGTTTGTCATACTTTGTTTGTCAAAAGATAGAAGTAGTGTCAGGAAATATTTTCATCTCAACACTTTATGGCTTCCCCAGTCTATAGAAACATAAATAGTGGTTCACGTGACACTTCTGTTGTTTCAGAGTACATTATGATATGTCAGGATCAAAAACATCTGCAACTTTAAGGGGTTTTATTTAATCTGTGAATTATTGCTTTTCTTTCTATGTATTAGAATGAGATATTTGTCTATATTCAACAAGACAGCTATAAATACTGGTTCAATTTAAAGTAGTTGCAAAGATTTATAGATCTCTGTAAGATAAATAATACCTGAAAGTTTCCTTCTAAGTGGTACTACAGGTTAATCGTAGTGATAGAAACTTTAAAATTATTTTAGATCAGTGCTATCTTATGGAAGGGAGGGGGGAACACATAACTTTTGGAATACTTTCGTGGTTCTGGAAAGTATATACTTTGACTTTAAATATTCAGAGGAAAATGAGCTCTTGAATTCATGCTGGTTTACATCCTACAGATTCAACTGTCTACATCAAAATTTCTCCATGACACTCCATGTACAGGCACCTTCTGAATGAGGTCTTTTGGTTTAGATGTTAGCTGCACTCTAATATTTCATTTGACTCGGGAGAATTTTGACATGTAACTAGGGAATAGTTTTGTTTTCAGATGTCATTCAAATGATATGGTGACATTATCCTGAGGGGGTCTTATCTTTCCATTTATGAGTGGGCATCCTATGCCTCAAGATCTGTAATTAAAATTTGAAGCATGCTTGGGGTCAATATGGTCTCATTGGTCCTCTTTCCCTTGGTTTAGAATTACAAATGGCTATAAAACACCATTATTGTTACCTCCTCTAGCTTTAACAGGACAAAATGTTTAAAGTGGAGGAAAAAACCTCTAAACAGTTTTTTGTTTCCAGAATCTCACTTAATAGTGCAAGCTGATCACTAGCATTGATAATATTGGAGAAATCTAGTCTTAAGACAAAGTATACTGATCCTCCTGTAAAAAGATTTTAAAACAGTTCCAGTGGAACTGTTTTAAATCATCAAGGCTTTTGGTGATTTCTCTTTGAGTCTGAAATATTGAGGTAGTGAGTAACCAGAAGTACCTCAGAACAAAGACTTTCCTAGCAGCTAAAGAAACATCACAGTGTATGGCTCATAGATCACAAAACACTTTGGTAGTATGTTCCTATACCCACCCATCTCACCTAGAAGCACTGCTACACGCTAACATGACCCTTGTGCTTGGTTTCCACATAGCACAGTTATTGACTGTGGTCGATTAAAGGAAGTCCCTCAATAGTGTTTTTATTTTGCCTTTTTTTTTTTCTTTTCAGTTTTAACAGAGCATTGTAGTTCTCAATCAGGTCAGACCACTGTCATAGCCCAGTCTTGACACATCAATGGCAACACATATCAAAACAGTCAAAACTTACAACATAAAATCAAAACTGAACTGAAGTCATGCATGCTATCCTCTTGTGGCCTGAGTGGGATTGTAGACAATCAGTGATTTGTAGGCTCCATTACTTCCCAAATGTTCAGTGCATCTAGCCCTTGGCAGGGTATCAAGGACAAAGAATAATCAGTCTTCAGATACTGCTTTTGAAATGCTATGCCCTACGCTTCCTTCAGGTGACTCATTCTTTCCATGTTGTCAAGATCCATTAATGAAAGCTGAGTACTTTCAAAAGCCTCTGACAAGTGAAGCATCCTCAATACATGGAGAAAATTATATTGTGCGATCAGTACTCACAGAACATACCATGAGTGATGGATGAGTTACTGCTTGGCAATATGATAGTGAACTTCTCTTCCAGACTCAAGACAGAGCCTTAGAACAGTTAAAGAGATCTTGGACCCAGGAGGAAAATTATCACCCTGGGAAGAGACTTAAGAAGTTTTTAAACCGATTTCAGAGTACCCATAAATCTAGCTGCTGTCTTATGGATGATGACAATATCCTATTCTTACAGCAAATCTGGGCATTTAAAATAGGGTAGACATAATGCAGGAACATGAAAATTATATGCAAATCAATTGCACTAATGCAGGGCAACACTCACAAAGCAATACCTATTAGGAATGCATTTCTGTTTTAATACATTTTTAGTCCTTTTTTATATAAACACTCTTTGAAATGTAATAAAACATTACCAAGAAATAGGAATTTAAGATGTTTCTTTTCTTCCTTCCTTTTTTTTTTTCTTTGAAGGCAATTTGAGTAAAAAATCCAATGATACTCATAATACATAAACTTGAATACCAATTCAGAGGCAGCTAAACTTTCTCAAGTGGGAAGGTTTAAATTTTGTGCTTCAAGTTTTCAAGTTTTTGTTTGTTTTCATAATGTGTATTTGTTCATGAGCATTTCTAAGCTGAGAATGGCCTTCCAGAGTTTTTTAGACTGTGGTTTTGCTCTTCAGTGTGACACATCTTCCAATTTCTTTTTAAAAAAAATAAAATAAAATAAACCTAGCTGGTGAATTTTTCTCCTGTGTTATACTCAGCATAGTGTTTAAAACTGAAACATAAATGGAGATATGTTCAGATATGGGCAAGGACAAAGGTGCAGAAGGTGGGCCTCAGAGATCCTAAATGACTCTATGAATCTAATATTGCAGAGCGGCAAACCTTTTCTTTCGAAATTAGGGTGCTGTTTAGTCAGGAATGTGCATCATGAGGTCAGAGGTAAAAGAATGCAAGAAGTAGCACTAGTCTGCTGCACAAAGGTAAAAGCACTCACCTGGAATTGGGTAGGAAAGAACTGTATGCTTCTTTTTAATATGCCCATTTTAAAATGAATGTCATAGAATCACACAATCACAGAGTCACATAATCATAGAATGGTTTGGTTTTGAAGGGACTCTAAAGATCATCTAGTTCCAACTGCCTGCCATGGCCAGGGACACCTTCCAAGAATAATACCTTGAAGAATGCCAGTTATGGGGCATCCACAACTTCGCTGGACAACCTGTGCCAGTGTCTCACCACCCTCACAGTAAAAGTCTTGCAAATGTCTCATTTAAACCTATCTGCTTTCAGTTTAAAGACATTCCTCCTTGTTCTATCACTACATGCCTTTGACTAAAGTCCCTCTCCAGCTATCTTGTAGACCCTGTTAGGTACTGGAAGACTTCAATAAGGGCCTCCCAGACCCTTCTCTTCTCCAGTCAGAACAACTTCAACTCTCTCAAGCTGTCTTATAGGACAGGTGTTCCATACCTCTGATCATTTTCTCATTTTCGTGACTCTCCTTTGGACTCATTCTAACAGAACTATATCCTTGTTCTTGTGGGGTCCCCAGAGCTGGGCGTGGTACTCCAGGTGAGGATTCATTAGTGTGGAGTAGAAGGGTAGAATCACTTCCCTCAACCTGCTGACCACACTGCTTTTAATGCAGCCCAGTATATGACTGACTTTTTGGACTGCAGGAACAGATTGCTGGGTCTTGTTGAGCTTCTTGTCCACCAACATCCCCAAGTCCTTTTCCTCAGGTTTGTTCTCAATCCATTCTGCATTCAGCCTATACTTGTGCATGGGATTGCCCTGATCCTTGTGCAGGAACTTGCACGTGGTCTTGTTGAACTTCATAAGGTTTGCATGGGCTCACCACTAAAGTGTGTCAAGATCCCTCTGGATGGCATCCCTTCCATCCAGTTGACTGCACCACACAGCTTTGTGTTGTTGACAAATTTGTTGAGGGTACACTCAATCCCACTGTCCAATCCCAACAAACATGTTAAACCGTGCTGATTCCAATACTGACTGCTGACGAATGCCAGTCATCACTGATCTACATTTCGTATACTCCACATGCTTCGACATACCCACCTGCTGCGCATAGTTACCTGGGGTGGGAATGGGGCTTGAAATTTTATCATGCAAATAAGGGAAGATACTTCTTCATCCTTCCCCACTTTCCCTATATGCATATAATTTATACTTAAGATCTTCCCTCCTTTCCAAAAGTCATAGGTTTCCCATGAGCAGGGAGCAAAAAAAAAAATAAAATGTGGAAAGCCATTGAGAAAGCAAAGATACCCATGCATGTATTTAAGCATCCTTTAAACTAGGTGAAGTAATATCCAAGAAACAAACTGTTTTCTCCCAAGCACCTGATCAGTAAATAAACATATGTGAGCTGTTGTTGTTTTAATGTGGTTGTGCAGTATGTTTGCAAATGCAGGACTAAACCATATGTCAACATTTGCCTTAATGTACTCCTGGAGGCTACCTACGCAGGAATCAGTCAAATAACTTCAAAACAGCTATAAATACATGCACCTCCCATTACATTTCACACAGTTATATGCACAGTGGTTGCCTGGTGCATTGGGCTTAATTTACATATCTTGCCTTTTGCAAGCTGAACATAATTTGGTACACTGTTTAAAGTTTATTATTCCAGTATCGTTTGATGTTCTAATTTACTTTGCGTGCCAGCATTTAATTTACTACTAATCTTTTAAAGAGTTGAGTAAGGATCATGGTAGCCTCATTTTGTAAAGATTTCTGTAATGAACTTGGGTGCTAGCTTAGTTTAACAGGAAGTTAGAGTTGCAGTTCATTGCAGAACAGTGAGCCCCAACACTATTGAATTACTGCCAGGGAATATTTACAGGCTACAGTCATGGACTTTACCCTTCAATCAATGATGGGCTGAGGGAACACTTCCTGAAGTTTGTTAATGCATTCTGCTAGCCTGACAAGTGGGTGTAAGCTAATTCTGCCAACTTCAGTACCTTTCTGAGTGCTGCTTTGAGGACAACAAAACATCCAAGTATTTTTTTGTGAATAAACAACTCATCAAAACATATGAGAACAGAAGGCTTCAAACATAGCAAAGCAATTGGCACAGTCATTTTAGAGTTAATTAGATGCACAGTGGTACTTTATGCAAGCCCCCTAGACCAAGGGCCATCTGCATAACAATAGAACACCTCTTATAGTCTCCTTATAACTCTACAGAGATATGTATTAATGACTCTCCCTTTACTGTGTCTGTGAAACAGAAAGGGAGCATTTCAATAAATATGAATAACATGCAGGAAAATTTTGCAGTCAACAGACTATGCTTTTACATTCTGTTCTATACATCTTTTGCTGTCCTCCACCTTTTTATTCTAACTTGCTTTTATCATTTTGGATGTCACAATTATTAGTTCTATTGAAAAACTGTACTTAAAAATAAGAGACCAGAGCTCAAATGAAGTAGTATCATTGTAAGCAAGAACAAAAGCATATTTCTCTATTGTTTATTCCATTATGTGTCATGACTTTTTCCTGAGACATAAAGTATCTTGGACTTCAGGGATTAAGTGTATCCTATATTTTTCTCTGTATCTTGAGGAGTAGATATGAAAAATAAATACTATATGCATGTTTATTTCTTTTACTGGTGCTGCTGGTGGGTGGAGTTCCAGCCCTCTGGGTGGCAGGAGAGAAGGTGTAAGTGGCAGAAAGCTGCTGCTTATATCTGCCTTCAGTAAATTACCACCTCCTTCCTCCCTAGTTGCTACAGTAACTAGGCCAAAGAAAAATAATGAGCCCCAGTTCTTTCCTTTATCTGCCTATGGAGTTATATAGCTGTGGTGTAACTTCATTGTGGGTTGTCTGTATGAGACAAACTTCAGCTCATGTTGCCAGGGCAAATTTTAGGCAGAGGTGGGCCATAGTGGAGGGACAATATGCACTATGACAGAGTCAAGTGGTTCCACATATTGTTAAAGACATTTGAGAGTAAGATGGATGGGAAAGTTGGGTGAGGTTTAGTATAAATGTCATAACATCATTTGCTCAAAGGCATGCAGTAGATTGAATATGTCATTATTTGCACCATTATTGCAGTAAACAATTTGCTAGAGTGGGAAATGTAGTAATTTACACTTGGGCAGTTTCTTTCTGTCTGGAGTAAGGCACTCTGACACTACAAGGTAAGCCCTTGGATTATTTGCCCCAATTTGAATTTCATTTCGTTCCAGAAACAATTACTGCTATAACTTCAAAAGACAAATCCAATAATCAAGTAATAAATAATATAGAAGAATTTTGGCTTTTAAAAAGGGTGCCTTAAATCTTGCTAGATAACCAAAATAAGCAGCACAGATGGTTAAGTATAGAAAAAAAATAGACATATTTTGACTATGGATGCAACTATAATAATTTAGAGATCCTCAGCATTGAAGAAAACCAAATATACTAAGCTCTAAGAGCAAAGGTCTAAGACATTAGAAAAAAGTCTTTATTGTTCAGACAGGTAAAAACACAGATTGTTTGCTACATTCATATCAAGAATTAATTTTTAAAAATTCAACCACTTTTTCTTCTTAATCAAATATTAAAAAGCCCCTGTTCTTTAGTGTAAATTGTCTCCACATACTTGGCATAACAGCTCTAGTACCATAAACACTAATGATGAGCAACAGGAATATTTCTGGTTTTCATGACAACACAGATATACATATTGCCCCAAGCCAGTACCTTGGGGTTTGAGCTAGCCTGTGACTCTGGCTCTGAAACTTGTGCTGTCCTATCTGTTGATAGTTAGGCAAGTAAACTCACAAATTTTGTGCACAGTCTGTGGAGAGCTTAAGTTCTTTTAAGAGCCTGAAAAGAGGAGATTCTCCTTATATAAATTGTCTATTTACCTATCCATTGAGATCATAGGGAACTGGTAGGATGTAGCTGTTCCGCTTAGGACTCCATCTAGTGATTTATAGTTCAATAGTTCAATAACAGAAAGATCTGTAGAAAGCAGACTTAACTTATTCTAATCCCTCTTCCTAGGCAACCATTTACATTTTCTCTAAAATAAAGTATATGAATATTGTGTGGGCACAATGCTGTACCATCATGCCTTTAGGCTAGAAACACACTATCTTGAATGTGTCACTGGAAATTAAAGGATTTGTAGTCCTAATCAAATTTAAATTTTCTACATCCTGTGGTGGACTTTGGAAAAGTGTAGATGATTCCTCATCCAAATTTGGGTGTCAAAGGATTGTAGATGGGAGATGATTCTCAACTTTATAGACTGTTAAGCGCAAAAGCAGATACCAACTCTGTGGAGAGTTGTAACATTGCAAGAACCTACGGAGATGTTCAGGGCTACAAGGAAGCAGATGCAATCATTCTGTGCACTACCTATAAGGTTTTTTTAAAACAAATAGTTTTTCCCCTCCTGAGTGTGTGCATCTGTATCAAATTGGCTGACTCCTAACCTACATTATTCAATTTGTAAATTCTTTCCAGATACATTCGAAAACGTTATCAATCATAATTACACAGATATAACCTAAGGAAACAGTAGAGAACCAGAAATAGATCTGAAGCTAAGGTGAACATTGAAGCCAAAGTAAAGCCAGGTACTTGCCAGCAACAGATTGGCTGAGCTATGAAAACTTCTTAACAGAGATATTAAAACTTCAAAACTAAATATAGGTAGTTTTAACAAGATTTTCCATGCATTGTGATTTACAACTAACTTTGACTTTATTTTGATAAATGCCAAAGTTTAAATTTTCAGGCTATTATTTTCAACTGAACCCCTCCTTGATCTCATCATCATGCCATTGGCTTTTTGTTCTTTTCCTCCTGTACATTGTTTCAAAGTTATCATTTTATTTGAAAGAGAGTTTAATTTAAACTCAGTTGAGTCAAATCTACCTTCAGTAGTTTAATTTAGACTCAAGTGTGTCAAATCTACCTTGTGGAGTTTTGTTGTGCAGAAAAAATCATCTTCCCTGAGGCTTTGGAAAGAGAAAATATTAAAGACTTGGAGTTCACTGATGGTTCAGAGGCAGATTTGTGAAATTGTCAGTCATCCATGTGATCACTTCCTTTTATGAGTCTTTCTACTGAAAATTAATATGAGTAAGCCCTTCTCATCAGAAATACTGCACTGTCTAGCTATTAGCAGAAAAGAGGGCAAGTTTAGCATCCATGCCCTTAGAGTTGTGCCATTATGTCCTATAGATTTCTTGCTGAATAAAATGTAACCCAATGTAAAAAAGACAATTCTAGTCCAGTAAGGGTGCATTTATGTTATTTATCAAATATAAATTGATGTCAATTCGATCATATCAGAATTGGATGATACCCAAATTTACTGCCTATCTGCACATCATGCAGACCACCTCATGGTAACATCCAGATTTAAAGAAAATTTTAGGGCATTTACATATGGATGGAGAGTACCTGAAATACACAGCCTTACTGGTCTCAGGCATGGACGTAGCTGCATTACAGGGCTGGACTGATTGTTTGGATTGTGGTAGTCCCACTGCCATGGTCAATCCCATCTGCCCTAGAAATTTTGCTGCACATCCACAGTGTTCTTGTAAAGACACTGATAGAACCAGGGACCATGGGCTTTACAGACATTTATAGTATTTTGAAAATGGCAGGTGAAGACAAGATGGTCTACAGCTGACAGTATCATTGCCAAAGTAGCTGCAGTGAAGTCATACAAGCCCAAAGATACAGAAAGACAATGATCACTGCACAGTAAACCTAAGTTTACTCACAGGAAATATTTTAAGCTGAGCATGAAATGTTTACATAGTTATTGTAATTTTCTTTGATTTTTTGGGGGTTGGATTGATGGTTGAGAGATAAATAAAACTAGAAAGCAGCAACAGTTTTTAATTGACAAAATAAATTTTGCAGTTTTAGACATAATTTTTAAAAAAATGTATTGATATTTTGCAGAATTTTTCATTTGTATGTGAAATTTATTCTCAATATGAGAAGAAATAAATGTCCTCAGCAATCCAAATAAAAACTAAGAGTAAGTGTTTTATACAAGCCATCTCTATTTCAGTCTTATGTTGGTTATAAAATTGATTTGCCATTTATATGACAAAGCAGTAAGAAATGGCTATGAGAAAACAGTCTCTGTAAGAGACACCAAAACAATTAATAGTATGTTCTGGACAAGACAAATGTTCCTTTGCATTGGATTTCATGGCAAGAAATTCTCAATCTGTATAGTCATGGCTCAGAACTGGTCAGGAGAAGCAACAAAATTATTCCATTTACTCCCTGGAGACTGTAAAAATAAGCTCATACATACACAGATGAATGGCAGCAGACTCCTTGTTTTCTTGGATCCTTGTGGACTGTGAACACTGTGATCCCTTGTTGCTTTATTAAGATGATCTTGAGTGACTGGAGTTCCTGCTCGTCTCAAGAATCATCTGTGTATTAGGAGGTTTGAGACTTATGAAATCAGTCTTTATTGTTTCAGTGAATTTCAGCAGTTGGAAAAGCACATTCTTTCCCCCTGCTTCTATTAAAGATCTCATAGTGATAGTTCATTAGTGCCCAACAGGAATCACAACAATTTCTCAGCACTACTGGGGATTTCACATGTCATAAAAAAGTATTCTGTTAAAAAAATAAAAACAACAACAACAAAAAAAAAGCTGAGTCTTTGTTGCTAGTTCAGTTTTTACACCTCTTTTCAAGTACATTCACCTCTAATTGTCCTGTTCTCTATTTAGATTTATCCAGGATGAATATCAATCACAACCTTCATTTCTTACTTACCATTATATTTCAGTGTGTATGTCCTGCTTCACTGCTATCTGACTGTAAGCCACATGCTTGTATAAGTGTTTATGTTAACGGACTGCAGGGAAAAAAAAGAATCACAGGAGAGTATAAAGTAGCAAATTCATTCCCATGTCTGAGGATTTCCAAAAGCACCTACTTGTCTAAGTCACAGGTAATTCAGTCTAAATCCCACTGCCCTTCACTGTGATTCTAAGTATTTCTAAGTACAAAAGGGTCAGATTTGCAAAGGCATTTAAGGGCTTTAAATTTCATGTAGATGCTTGGTAGGATTTTCTGAAAGTGTCTTCCTAGTCCATTCTCATTGAAATTAATGTCTCTGAAATCAATAAAAGTTAAGTACACTGACATTTCTGAAGGGAGAAAAATATAGCCAAGTATCTGCATATTTAAGCACCTCATCTTTTTCAGACACATTGTAAACCTTGCTAAGAAGCCTGGTCATATACATGCTTTTGAAAATGTTATCTTAGTTCACTAGTTCAGAGATTCATTTCAGGCTATCATTGAGCAGCTGCTGTTTTGACTGTATCGTTGCCTTAGTGAAGTATTTTTGTGGCCTCGGAGCATATTAGCAAATGCCTTTTTTTTTTTTTTTAATCTGTATGTTAAGAAATTTCAGAACACTCTGTGAGTGAGGACTTTCCAATGGCAGTTGTTAATATCACTTATTTTTCCAAGAAAGAGCTCTTTCTGAAAACTGCTGCAACTTAAATTTAGATCACCATATTATCTCTACACTTCCTGTCTCCTCCACTTTGTCCAGGATGGACAATGGATAGCTTTCTATCCATTGCTATTTTATTAAGACTGCTTTCTATTTGCACACTCCATTAATAGTCATTGCCTTTTAGTCCAGATGGCTTATGTAAATATTAAGCCAAGAAAGGGGAGCGGGATGCACCATGCAAAGTACAGAAATATGAGGGTTAATTTCTTAAGGGATACTGAAATACAATAGCAAAAATGCCACACTGTAAAAGCATAGACAAAATGTGAAAAATTTAGTTGCAAATGAAACCATAAAGGCCTTCAACCTTTCCTTTAGACTGTTTATCTGTTCATTAGACTTTTATATTCACCCATTGATATACAGATGCGCAGAGAAGTCTGGAATTGCTGCCTGCCTCTTAGAACTGAACATTTTCAGCACCAACGGAGCTTTCTCATCCACTGATTTCCTTCAGTCAACAGGCTTGGTTTTATTCCCAAGAATACAGTGTGCATTTAGAAAATTGTATGACAGACTCATAAACTTCCAGGATGACAAGGTAATTTCGTGCATTGAAGGATTGTTCTCTCCACGCAGTGGAACAATACCTCATTTCACAAGTGTGGAGGAGACGTCTATCATTCAAATGGGCTTCTTTTTGTTAAGGGCTTGAACCAAAAGATAATCAGGAGAAGAACTTGGTATTTTTCTTCTGTTCTTCATGTTTAATGGGAAACATTTTCTTTTAAAAAAGAGTCAATGATGTACCCCAAGGCAAAAGGCTTTTAGGTATCATATAGTGAGCCATAAGGATCTCTAGTTCCCCTCCCCTTTTCCTTTCTGGTTTTCCAAGAATTTGGGTTTCATTTTGTATTTTTGTTTCCACAAAAGTGGAGCTTAAAAGTTACAAGATTCCAACTTGTTTGCATTTTTAATTTTCCAGTATATACTGGTACCATGCACTGAGATCTTACATCATGAGAAAAATTCACAATTGCTAGTAATTGTTTCCTGTTAAAGACGATGAATTTTCAAAAAATAATTGACCAAATTCTCTTATTGTCTTCCTGTAGGGTAAGAAAAATGAGTTTAACAAGAAGCCCTGTGTTACTGTCACAACTCCTACAGTACCTATTGAAAAAAATGGGTAAAATTAGAATTAGACTCTTATCTCTCTTTAAATATCTGTGTCAGCCTTATTATGCACCACCAAAGTCATCTTGCTCCATCTGTTCCACCCATTTCTTGCATCCCTTCTGCAATGTACTACACTTCTTTTGTCCTTTACTGTCATTCTGCCTGGCTTAGAATGGAGATATGGAAGCTAGACAGAACTCCCATAATTATTTGTACCCTGAATTTTAGGTTGACTTAATAATGCAAAATATAGGCCTTGATGGTCCTCTTTTTTTTACTGAGGTGACAGAGAGAAAAAGTTTGGAAATAATTTTTCCTTAGTGCTTTCATCTCTGAATCATGTCATGTGTTAATACACCACCTTATGTTTATGTCCCCTGGGTAGCTGTGTCAGCAGCAGACATGAGCAGTCTCCGTGATCCTAGAGTGACTAGATGATAAAGTTAGCAAAATTTACAGTCTGGTAACAGTGACAGTATAGAGCTGGTGGTATGTTTCACCTGTCTGGAGCAGCAAATAGTTTCTAAAATTTACATGTTAAGTATAGTTAACAAGGAGTACAAAAAAATTAGGAGGTTCATAAAAAGAGACCTGTACAAAGTAAAAGGTCATACAGTGTATAAAGATTTATCAGCGTGGAAAACAGCTCAGAATCTGTAAGAAAGAGTGGAATTGTAAAATTCTAGGCAAGAAAATATCCTTTTTATCATTTAAACTGAAACATAATCTCTAAAAAATCTCTACTCTTTTGATCAGAGTAATTAAAAATTTGACTCAAAATTCTCTTCTCATTTGCTTCAAAGTATGTCTGTTTTTAACTTATGTCAGCTGACTCCCTAATGTACACCAGAGAAACTGAAGTCAAAATCTCCCCACATTCTTCCAATGTTCTTTCCCTATTATGTTAATCTAGTTTTATTGCTGAATCTGCTAGTTGGTTAGTTATTTTTACTGAAGTCATATGTCCTGTTTACTGCTCATGAAATCAAATGGCACTGTCACCTCTGACTAAACAGGAATATCACCTACTATCATTTCTTCATGCTGAACTGCTTAGGATAACATAATTTTTAAATGGCAGAGTTGTACAAGTGTTAATTTAGTTTTGCTGACATATTCCCTGCTCAGAGTTTTCTAACCAGTTTTTCTTAGCAGCCACAAATGACTTTAAAAAAGAGGGAAACATTGTCCCTTCCACAAACTGTTTTCAATGATTTGCTGTTCTTTCTTGACCAGTTGGTGAAATGTTCACGAATCAAAATTTGTGGTCCTTATGTATTATTATTCTTCATTTGTGGGAATATATCATCATGCGTAAAGTATACACTGTGTGGGGCTTAATTTTCTGGCAATGATTGAATAGAGTAGAACCAAACATTTCATCATTAACATTCAACACCAGAGCTCTGGGAAGATAGCCAGCAAAGAAAACAGAAACATGAAGACAGTAGATGAAGAGAATTGTGAAGGGTGTTAGGGGAAGATTCTTTAGCTATCATATATCAAATTCCACTTTTGGTCCATCCTTACTGCATGCTGGAAAACACAGCGTCATGTAACCATCTATAGTTATATCTGAAAAGATCTGATAATTTTTCATCAAAATGCAGTGATGATGTTTCGTATAAGTTCACAAAAGTTCTGAGGACTGGGATGAGAAAAGAAAAAATTCTGAAGAGAAACCATAATACCAGCAACTGAAAGTAACCCCTTAGCTCATTTAAGATAGCAAAACTCCATTGTCTACTGCCCTATACCCATTGAGAGAAGGAATTGTAAATATGAATTAAGGATTAGCTGTAGTATCAAGATAGCTTGAAAGATAGGATAAAAAGAAACACAAAATCAGAAAAGGAAGATTAATTTGGGGAATAGGACAGAAATCAAGCATAAGACAAAGTCACGCAGTTTCTTGTGTTTTAATAGCTTTTTCTACAGCAGGGAATAACATAGCCCCACACTGTTAGAGAATAATAGAGAAATATAACATTAAAATTGATGGCATTGGTATAAAAGGAAAACGTCTTACTGTGATATATCCAACTTGATTAGCCAGGTGAAAGCTGTCCATTAAATATTTAAATCATAATAATGTGCCCTGTTCAGAGCTGTCACATTGGCTGTTAACTGAACACCCAGTCTGAGGATCAGCAGGGTCTAGTAGTACCTTTGCATCTAGACTGAATGCAAAGTTCTCATACAGCTGATGAAAACACTTGGTGTTTTCTCTCCAATCAGTTTCAGGTCTTAGCTTTCAGGGAGCAGCAAGGGCCTTCAGGAAAGGGAACAGAGATCAGGCAAGAGCAGTGACTTGACCACTAGAAGCAGGACGTCCAGGTCAGAGACAAGGGTAGAGATGGTGGTCAGGGTCAGAAACAGACCAATGACCACCCAGCACCAGGTCCAGATAGAGGAGGCACAAACTAAGTGAAGATGTAGCACCCTCTAGGTGGGGGCTAGTTGTACAGCCACAGCTTAGAAGTAGCTCCCATGAGAAAGGTGATGTAAGACCTTGTTTTTTAGCTGCTTCATGACAGTTCTTACCAGCAATGAAGCTGACCCGAGACTCAATCAGCTAAATTCCTTGTCTCTAATCTGTTAGAAGGGTGATGCACTCCAGGCCCTGGGAACAAACATAAGGCAGTGCTCATGAGCACCCATCACTAAGTAATCCAGTCCTTTAGGAAATTATTTACTCTTTCACAGAAGTTCTGAATCATGTTTGTCGTGCCATGGGGTTTGTGTGTCTCACCCTGTCCACACCAGTCCACAACAGTCTGGCAGAAGACAGAATAACTAGAAACAAAGCTGACAGTACAGTGCAGCATCGAGAGCTATAGCATGGCCACAAGAAGTGGCAGCACCACATTAGGCTGCATTAGATAGAAGCTTATTTGTAAGTGGAAATCAGCAGTTCTAGATGTTAAATTTCACAGCTGTCACTATCACACACAGTCACCTAGGCTGGGTGCACTGTATATCAAAATTTCAATGGCATATCATGCTAAGATCTAGGCATGTAACAGCCCCCTCACAGTGCCGTGTTTCATACTAAACATGAGTACTCCTACACGGGCATGTTCCAATCAATGTACCCTAGTATACAATCCCTGGGAATCCAGCTTTCCAGCTTGACCTACAACATACATAAATCATCTCAGAGTTGTATCAAGACTCTGGAAGAAATCACTCCCATCCTGAGCTTCTGTCATTGTTTGTCCTACAGATCCCAACTCTGCCATATTTCACTTATAATATTCATAATATAATTAATAAAAAACTAGATTAATTTTATAAGTTTAGTACAACTTGTTTTGAATCAGAACCTGAAGGCTTCTTTTGATTCACTAAGTTACTCTTGGTATGGTCACTACTAGCTCAAGACAATGTGGTTCCTTTAGTTTGAATCTTCAACTTTTGCTTCCTGCAACCTTGTATTTGGAGAATTTGTCAATTTGCTGGGCCCTTGCAACTCTAATAAATGAGGAATAAAACCTTTTACTCACAGTAAAGAAAAATCTTATTAGCTGACATCATCATAGTTTTTCACAGTGGCTGGTAGACATTAAATGTTCTTATATAATCTTTCCAAACATGTAAATTTTTGGAAAATAAATTAAGTTACTGTTTTTATTTTTATGGTTGTTTTGTATATTTTTACACATTTTGGAATTACTGAAAAAAACCCAGAAATATCAGCTAACAGAATTTCTTCCATCCATGAGAAAAGAATGGGTCTTAATAATAAGATTTATAGGTTTGGTCATTTTGATCAAATGTCCAGGAGAAAACTGAAAGGACAGAACACTGTCAAGATAAAAGACTATCCCTGATACCAGAAAATACTGTGGATTGATTTGTTTTTTCCTTTACTTCTCTCTTATTCTCTATTTGAGCTAAATTACAAAAACATGCAGTGCTCCAGAGACAGAGCTCTGTGAGTGGGTTGAGGTATCAACTCCCTTTTGTTTGTTTGCTTGTTTCTTGCTTCCAAGCAGGGACTCACTGCGGCTGCTGTGATGTGTGTGTGTGTGCGCTTTTTGAACTAGTACCTGCATGTTAAAAATGCATTCAACAAGGTGAAACCTGCTGAGTAAGACGAAGGTATGGAAAGAGACACTCATGAAATCTGGGGTGATTCACTCATTATAGCACATCCCAAGATCATTTCAGTCTTTGCTTTTTTTTTGTTCACATAAAAGTTCTGTATTCAAACTCTTTGAACCTCTGACTCATACTAAGGATCAGAAAGTCTTACATGTAGTTCTTATTGACCTTAGAGTTGACATGTTTTAACCCCAGTTGAAACAAGGAGATCGAGGGGGAGAAAAGTTACACTATTTCAAATTCCATACTGAGAAAAATAAGTTGTTTTTTTCAGAGTATTTTAAGAAAACATAGTGCATAATAGTACACAGTAATAAAAAAAGGAAAAAGCGATGAAGTACTATCTGTCTGAACCTCCCTTTGTTTACTATTTACTTTTGCCATTTTTCTACACTTAAAAAAGAAACAAAATTTATTTTCTCTTACTTGTGTTGGGGGGACTGTTTGTGGATGTCTCTCCACCTTTTAACTGACCAGCTAACATTCAGCCAAATCCAAAAGAGTGTTTTAGGTCTCAAGGGTAGTTGTTAAATTCCTACAGTTTATAACAGGCAGCTGGAAAAGTGAGTCTAAGGCAAAGGTCCTGAGACAAGTGTAGTACTTATCCAATCTGAAAAACATCAGACAGGAGAAAGCCAACAACAAGACCCCAGTTGCTGGTAAAGTTTCAAGTGGAGAACATGTGCTATAGAATAATAAAATTGTTTGGGTTAGAAGTGACATCAAATATCATCTAGATCCAACCCCCTGCCATGGGCAGGGTTGCCACACATTAGATCAGGTTGCTGAAAGCCCAGTACAACCTGGCCTTAAACACGTCCAGGGAATCCACAACCTCACTGGGCAATCTGTGCCAGTGTCTCACCACTCTCAGAGGAAAGAATTTCTTCCTAATAGCTGATTTTAATCTACCTTGTTTCATGTTAAAGCCATTCCTTCTTGTGGTATCGGTACCTGCCCTTGTCAAAAGTCCCTCTCCAGCTTTCCTGTAGTCCCCTTTAGGTACTGAAAGGTGCTATAAGGTCTTCCTAGGGCCTTCTCTTCTTCAGGTTGAACAATCCCAACTCCCTCAGCCTGTCTTCATAGGAGAGGTGCTCCATACCTCCAATTGTCTTTGTGGATCTCCTCTGGACCCATTCCAATGGGTCCCTGTCTTCTTGTGTGGGAGGTCCCAGAACAGGATGCTGCTCTCCAGGTGGGGTCTCTCAAGGGCACCTACTAAAAACTGCTGGTCACTCTGCTTTTGATACAGCCCAGGACATGGCTGGATTTTTGGACTACAAGTACATATTGCTGGTTCATGTCAAGCATTTTGTCCACCACAGATGAAAGGTACCGGCAAGCTCAGGAAACATAAGGAAACTGAATTCCTACTTATATGGCTCACTGCCTCACATATGAGGACCTGGTTATCACACTGCACTCCCGGGTGCTTTGCCATGTCTCTGGCAAAAAAAAAAAAATCGGAGCACTAAAAGAAGCAGAAACCAGGAAATAGAAACCTTTGGCAGCACTAGGAAAGCTGAAATGCTCTGTTGCTCATCTGTGTTGTAGAGGGCCATTCATTCTGCAATACCTGGACATCCCAGCTAAGGGGTTAAAACCCCTTTATGGCAACTTATGACATTCCTCATTTTAACAAAAGCTTTATTTTGAATGACAACATTTCTATAGGCATTAGCAGTTCTTTTTTTGTTTGGATTTTCATAATTAAATTACTGCCACATTGTCAGCTTTTCCAATTTTAATACAGCTCTTATAATTTTTGTTGCAACAGCTATAAACCACAAGCAATTGCACAACAAAATTAACTCAGTTGTAATTTAAAATAAAAAATAAGTGGTTAATTCTTGTAGCCTGGAGAAAAGTTTCAAAATGGTACTTGAATTGAAATTTTTCTTTAAAATACATGCAGACATGCAGACAGAAAATAGAATAATTAAAAGTGCATGAAATTATTATCTATATACACAATAATATCTGATTAAAATATACAGATAGCTATTAAAACCACATTATATGCACATAGTATCATCATATTCAGAGGCCTGCCTGATGATTTAGTATTGACGATATTTTTATCAATACAAACAACATTTCCTTTGTTAAAATGCTGTTCCAAAACTGCATCTGGTTTAGATTGACCACCCTTTATTGATTTATATCTAACAAAGATTCAGCCCAGTATTTTAAAATGTTTGCTTCTAACTTAAGGCACTTTCAGTAATATAAATTGATTACTCATAACTATACAACCAATTGACTCATTCTGTAGTTTATATTAATCCACTATTTGTAGGCTGCCAATGAAGTTCATAAAGATCCCTCTCATAGTCCATTAATATTGACTCTCAGATTTAATGAGTTCATTACAATAACCATTACTATATTATTAGAATGCAGAAGGAAATGTAAGACTGTTTCATGCAAATATAGACTGATATAATTAATCAAATGATACTTTTATTCTTAGCATTATCATCACGATCCAGCATTTAATAGCCCTGTTTTATGTTTCCGGATAACTTTGTTCTAGGCACTGTAGAAAACCAAAGACTACATAAACAAGGTGTAAGCAAGCAACAGGATGTGAGTTAGACAGGAGAATTTAAAAATATGCTGAGTCATTACAGATTAGTAAAGAAGATATTCGTGTCACCCAAACAAAACCTAATTAATAGATCTGTTTTTATTTTTTTTTTCTTTTCTTTTTAAGGCTTATTAAGTAAGATCACTTTGATCCTGTTTTCTGGCAATAACTGTGGGGGGAAAAAAGGGTATCTGAAGCTCTATTCCACATTCCTAGAATCAATTTTACATTCATCATTTAGTCACACACCCTTTTGTAATCTTTCTTTTTAATTCTGCATGCTCAGCTCTCCAACAGCACCATGCAGCAGTCCCTGCTTCTACCATAACCCAGCATAGATCCTGTGCTGAAAGACATAGGGAAGGGCAGGGTTTTCTTGAGTATGTAAGAAATAAACTTCCTTCCAGAACACTCTTGTTATTACTCCTATGGTGTTTTTTGTAAATGTACACTTTTCTCAGTTCCTTGAAAGAAGAAATGGAACTGTTCAGGTAGAAATTTAGATTCAGTATGTGCAGATATTCTATCAGTGATTTTGGCCTTTGGCACCAAAATGCATGCTGACACTGAGAGTCATACAACATCCAAACTATGGAGGAGAGGCATTTTGAACCTCTGTACTGTCAGCTTTCCATCTTGGCTATCTCTGCATGGCTATTTTGGATGCAGTTCTCCCAGTACTTGGGCAACATATCCAGGTTTCTGGAATCTGGTTTCTGCAACTGCATCTGTCCTCTAGCATTAAATAAACCTGAGAGAAGGTCTCTGACCCAAAGTCCACCTGGCAAGGGACAGATTGTAGCCACAATGTTTTCTCCAGACCATAGTGACTGTGCTGCAAATCGGCAATGGTCCTACCTCCACATTAAGTCACCAACTATTCCTAGAAATAGTTTGGGAGGATATTTGGCACAGACAATGACTGCATCAGGGGCAGTTGTAATGATTTAGCAATACAGATGCTGAGCCTTCAACACTCAGGAAGATTCCCCAGCAGTGTTTACTTTACCACTACATATGGTCTCTGCAAGGATTGGGCGCCTAAACAACAGCTTTCAAGTCCCTCCTCTGTAAGTACTTACATCTATAGTTGGGTCAAGCCCTCAGGTTGCTATAATTACCAAACTTTTTTTTTTTTTCTGCTATGTCAAACCACTCTAAATTAATAACCTGATAGATCAGTTATTTACATAAATTGTCAAGGAAGGACCTGATTCTGCAGCTACAATTTTAATAGGTATTCTGTAGAAAAGTACCTTTTCTGCCAGCTAAATTGAGTACCACTTGATGGAATTGCATCTCCCTTGCATCGTATGCCAATAGTGGATTTAGTTAATAGTCTGTGAAGAAAAACTCTGTCCTCTGAGCCAAAAGCAAGCATCTCTCAGGTTCACCAGGAGCTGTGCTAAGCCCTTCTTTCTTGGGAAAAATTAATTGCTTACCTCCAGAAATGATGCTTTAGAAAGGCACTTGTAAATGACTTTTTTTTTTATTTTTTATTATTACTGTGAGTCAAAAATATGAAGTCTGTGCTCTAGCTTAGTTTTAATTCCTCTACAGGCAAATCTGTACCTAACAAAGATCAGTTTGATACTGAAAGTCAATTAACTGCGTGACATGGAAATATGGACTACAGGAACCATTTTCATAAGACTTGGGGCAGGAATCTGTCACATTGCCTATGTGAGACATGCAAGAGATGAATGGAAATAAAATTGTCACATGGCTGCTTATGTCATAGGGCAATGATGATTTGTCAGAAGATCTGTCTAAAGGAGCATCAAACATTGTGCTGGTTTAAAGGT
>VWZG01001077.1:637-70046 GCA_013396735.1 Grallaria varia | reverse complement strand
GCGAAGCCCAGCCATGATGACATAAACTGAGTAGTGCTCAACCACAGCAAAGACTCCCTTGAACAAAGGATTTGCTTGATTCATTTACTTAAATCTCAGTTGTATTTACATAACATATTTCAAACATCTTTACATAAATGAAACAGAATACAAGTACTTAGTAGTTTCTTCTGTAAAGAAGCCTTAAAACATTTGTGTTCTTATCAGTACTAAAATACCAAAGAAGTTAAATTGCCAGTTTCAGCTACAACTTGATTTTATTTTTTTTCCAGTTGTGGGATTGCTCAGGTGTCCTTTATGGGATGTTTAATGCTACTGCCTCTGTGATTGCTCCTTTCCAGCCACTGCAGCCCAGCTCACTAGACCCAGGGATCTGTTTTTCCGTCACATGCCAATGGATGCAGCTGCTGCTTTCCCATTTGCAAGTTCAGCCAACAGTGGTGCTCAGTGTGTGATGAGGCAGACACAGAGGACAGAAAGCAATGCAACCAACTACAGAATGCTGCAGGCTGGGCCCTCCCTTTTTAGTAGCATCTACATATAACTGCCAGGACTCACATAAGCACAGAAGAGATAGACAAATCCCCTTCCCCATTTCGAGCTGGTTAGAGGTGAAGTTCATCTCGGGAAAGCAAACATCACTACACTCCCTCGTCCTCCCATTCAACACCCCTGCCTGCATACTGACCTCGACCACACTCCACCTGCCAGCTCTGCCAGCTTGATATTTGCTAGCAAACAAACACAAGCACCTCACAGTCACAGGTCACTCAAGATACACCTACCCCAGCTTCAGGCCTTCTGCTCACCAGATACTCCAGCCTCTCATTTGCCACCAAATTACCGACACGCAAACTATTGAGAGGGAAACTCATGGACACTATGAACTGACCAGTATGATCAAGGTAATGCCGTTTATTGTTGTGAAAACACCCCTTAAATAACCCAGATAGCTTACATACTGCACACACACTGCAAACCACCCTGTGACTGGTTAATGCAAATAACACACAACTCTATTGGTGTAAAATAAAGTCCTCGTGATCTCTCTCTATGCCTGTTGTTTTTCAGTCTTCTGCTGCAGCTTTTCTAAGTTTACATTCTTCACCCTGTTGATCTCCACAGAGGCTTCTTAAAAGTAGCTTCTCACTGCAGTCTTAAAGGCCTCACAGCATAACTGCATCTAAAGCACTGAGGTCGCTCATATGTCCATTTTCTGCAAGAAATTTCCCAACAGCAAACCCCCATGAACACCAGGAGAGGAGAGAACGATGAGCACCCCAGCCACTCCAGTAGCTGCCATCCACATCTTACATCCCATAGTCCCACAGTAGTGGCTCTAGCTGAGCAGGACAAGCTCAGTGCACATTCATCCCAGTCTGACTCGACCTACTGGTCCCAAACCCACTTGTATCCATCCCACCAGAGCTTGCAGTCAGTCCTTACACTGCTCCCTGACAGGGTAGTGTGATATTGCACAGAGATCAGAGAGGATTTAATAAAACAGGACAGCCTGCAGTGATCAGCACAGGTCAGACAGGTACAGGGACTAGCAATCGTTTACATGTTACCAGCCTTTTTGGTGCCCCCCTCCTATCTACACCCTCCCTCTTTATTCCTCCCTGGCACCCTTCTTTCTTTGGGGAAGTGAGAGCAAAAGAGTTAATTTTGTAATATTTCATTATCCCAGTGTCATAGTGAAAAATCACCTTTCAAAAATAGATTATATAATTGTTATGACATTTCAAACTTACTTGAAAGTCACAGGTAAGGACTGGCAAATAAATCTAACTTTGCAAATGTTAGTCAATAGCCCAAATGTTATGCTTCTGTTTTATCTTTTTTAGAAAAGGATTTTTCAGAGAACATGTTGAGCCTCATCACTTATGTCAATTTTACAGCACTGTTACTTTATAGATTTTCATTAAATTTAATTTTGCAAAGCTATAAAGCAGCATCACATCTGTGGTATTCCAGCAGAAGGGAATCTACCAAGGCTCTTTCATATTGGCTACATATGAATCATGAGAAGCCACAACTAAGAGGAAGACATATACTCATCTTTGAGCTGAGGAAAAAAAAAAAAGAACTGCAGTAAATTCTTTCAGCGTTATTACAGTCTGCAATTGCATTAGCACACAGTTTGGTTAATGTCAGAAGATCTACAAACCAAGTGGCAATTGCAGTATTCTGTTTGTATTCAATTTATCATTAAGGAATTTAAGTGGTTGAAAAGAAAGAGTGCTCAAATGGCATACTTTTTTCCTTCATTTCAAGAGCAGAACCAAGTACTTGTCTGGGGAAGATGGACATTAACAGTTATAGGCTGTAATGGGTCAAACTTCTTCCCACAAAGGGCAATATAAAGGTTTCATTGATTACAGTGTGACTTGCTTCCTACAAAGCAATTTTCAAGAAGGTAATATGAGGAGAATAAGCAAAAAATATGTGAAATACTAAACTTGATCTTTTGCTTGTCTGCTTGTTCTCATTATGCAGCCTACAGACAGGTTCCTACAAAATATACTACACCAAATAAAGCCTTTAAAAGAAAATAATTTATCAGTAGCCACACTGTATCCAACCTTGGTACCTGTCTGGCGCTGCACATCTGCAGGAACATGAACATCTGCTCATATATGGTTTATTACTTAATGAAGACTCCATGTTGCACGACTCCTTTATTAGTAATAAATATTTTGTAGATAAGAAAACCATGCTCAAGCCTGCCATAAATATATTTCAGGACTTTAATACTGAGCATTAAAGTTCTAGCAGTGCAGCTAGTAATAAAAAGCTGTATTCATTCATTAAATCTTGACTACATTAGAAGCAAAGCAGAGCATTATGTCCAGTATCAGAACGATCACAGAAAAGAAACAGAAGCACCAAATCCTGGATCTGGGTGGATTTCAGACTGGATTTCAGACTAGAATCAATTTTGGATTACATAAATCAGATTCAAACAAGGTCTAATTACTGAACACGATACATAACTAGGTGACTATTGTTAGTTTCAACTTTTTGTCATTTTCCCCTACATTTCCTTATCTACTTTACTAGAGAACAGCCTAAAATAGTATGATATTCTGCGTGTTTGTGTTATTTAGATTCCAATTGCCCCATTAGCATTGACAGTTTAAAAAAATAAAATTAAATTTAGCAGATGCAAAATGAGTGGTTTCTATTACAGGCAACAACGTGAGTAGTAGAATACAGGAAAACTTAATCTATTACTTATGTTTTACCATTACTGCAATATGGAGGGGAGAGTGGGAGGAATAAAACCAATTAGTGGTTCCATAAAGAAAATAAGCCCAGGGAATAAATTAATACAAGTTTCAATTAATTTCCTATCTCTTGGGCTTACATGATTGAAATATCATTGAATCTGTCAGGATAGTATTTGATTCCCAAAGTAAACAGAATATAAAGTTGTATAAGAGGCATAGGATATATATGAAAATGTACTGCATTGTGTTCTGAATTCAATCCCTTCTACTAAGCTTCTCTATGGTTCCACCTAAATGCTTCATTGATTTTTACATATCTGATGTGGAAATGGGAAGGTTTTTTATTTGCACAGAATACTGGAGGTAGATGAGAAAATAACAACTAGGCAAAATATCTAAAAGTAACACAAGTTTCAAAATTCTAAGCATGAAACTCTATCCTTGATCTGACAATAGTAAGTGTCATGTTTTATTTTAGTTCTTGACAGAACATTATTTAAGTTTGGCTCCATATCTCAAAAAATCCTCAAATCTTGAACCTCTTAGAGTCAAATATGCTCAACATTTGCTTACACATACTCTCACTCCATCCACCCACACTAATATTCATACTATGGATACATCCTAATGACAGTCCTCGACCTCAAAATTATTGAGACCAAGTATTTTTTTTCTGCTTGTTGACATTGGATATTTTGTGCTTAGATCAATTAAATATTTCTCAATAGTTTAGGCTGATCATGTTTACCCAACGAAACTACAACTCTAGAGAAAAATACCACTTTTTCTTTAATGCTATAAGCACAGCCAGACTGATCTGTTCGGATATCTATGTCTGGAATATAGCAGCACACGTCACAGCCACTGCCCCAACAATTATTCTGGCTTTTGGTAACATGAACATGTGGGCAGTTTCCTTCCCAGTGTTGAATGTCCACATCCCCATTTCAGTTCTCTTAAGTTTTACTTCTGCAAAAACAAAGTTGACCAAGTGATCTGTGTCAATTGTTTGAGTTGTAGAAAACAGAGCCCCAATAGCTGAGGAAGAATATAATAGACAAGTGAAGTATTGGAAGAAAACAAAGAGAGATGAGTTCAGGACTGTTTCCTTTATTGTCTACGGATCCCATCAGCTCATGTGGGCAAAGCTTCTCTGTCTCAAAAACACAAGGTTTTCCCCTAGTAAAGAAAACTACTAAGCCACAATGAAAATGAAAAGAATGTATTTAACCACATTGCCTCAAGGCCCTACTACTGAACTAGTATGGAACTTACCTCAATATGAGAAAACAAAGTCAGAAGGTATTGAGCGAGGTATTGAGTCACTGTAATCCTGTTTACAGAGAACCTAAACCAAGCCCTGCTTTCCTGAGCAAAAGGAAAAGGTACAGTACCCATTCAACTTCAAAATTTACCTTGTTGGCTAAAGTTTCACTTCAAAGAAGCTCCTTCCTTTATTTTCTTCTAGAAATTTCATGCCTTTAGTGATTGCTTCTGCCACAGTTGCAACGCGGTCAGGAGTCAAGAGCACAGCTCTCATATGTTCAGTGTGTCATAAAGGAAATTTCTCATGTAATGAACAAAAGCCTAACAGTGTAACTTATCTGTGCTTTGAGCAATAACTTTCATTCTTTTAACAATTACTAAGAGGCATGCCCTTGATTGCTCTCTCATTTAGATATTAACACAGACTGTAATAGTCCACAGATTTAAAAAGCAGTGCCTAGGAGATCCCAATGCTTGGCAACACACACAGAAAAAAAATTAAGCCAAATCTCATTTCAACTACTATTTTCTATAACTGTAATGTTATTGACTTGAAAGACAAGAGATTGGCAACAAAAGACTTATAAACACCTATTGTTGAATTAAAAGACTCTTTCACATGACCTTGAGAGTTTTCATGAATGATTTCTTTAATAAATCAACATTGCAGGTCTGAGCTGTGTTCAGCTCTACAATATCAATTAAATAATAGAAGCTAAAATGGCAATACAACATCACCACTCAACATAAGACAGAGAGCTGGAAACAGCCTATGTAAATATCTCTTTTCCATCTAGTTTTAATTCAATTCTCTGAAGGATATTCCATTTCCTGTAAAATTATTTCCAGAACCTTCTCACTGAGTCTTACACCTTGTCTTAAGAGATGTGCAAGAGGATCTACCATAGCCATACACACACCGTTGAGGTAGTTGGCCTTATTGTTCTCATCTTAGGAGGCAGATAAGGATCATTTGTCACTGCACTGGTTGGTCAGGCTTATTCTCTAGTTGGATACAATGGCAGCGATGGCATGAGCATTGTCACTTTGGACCTCACACCCCAAGGCCTTCAGTTTAAATCTCGCTAAGTTTGCTAGCCTGCTTCCAAAGATGCCTTTTCCTCTTCCAGACAGATGGATCCCATCCTTTTCTAACAGGGTATCATCATCAAAGAGCTCCCTGTTATCATAAAAGCCAAACAGCCTCACAACGACATGAGCCACAAAGCCAGAAGCTGCTTTGCATTATAAGTCCCTTTCTGGCTTCCTCCTGTCCTCTAACTGGTAAAATAGAGGAAACAGTAACTTTGACACCAATATTTTTCATTTACAGTCCCAGGGCTCTATAGTCTTCCTTGATTCTGCCCAGGTACTGGCTTACATTGTCATTCATGCCCACTTGCAACTTGGCCACCTGACATAATGGATCAACCTCTTGCCCACACCTTATAAAGTTACTTACCTTATCTCCAGGGGAACGGTCTGGACACTAATTGCAGCTTACCACCTGTACTGAAATCTCCTGACCAGTACCATCTGGGTAGAAACATCAGACATCTCAGAGTCTCTGTGGAAACATCAATTTTAACTCTGAAGTGAGTGCTCATGGGAGGGCCCTCAGCTAGCCTGGGGTCTCTGTGGAATGGCTGGACTGTATTAGGAACTTCTGCACACCATCAGGGTGATATACACAGAAGGAAAGATTGTAACACAGAACAGAAGTCCGATCTCTAAAGTGCTGAGTCATTGTTGTCTGACATGCGCAGTCAGTGTGTCCTATTAAGAATTATTTATGTACAGAGAAACCAATGGTCCATGAACGTGTGTTGGTTCTAAGGTCTATATAAACCACAGCTTCTGATATAATAAAGGTCCTGTTTTCAGAAGAAGACCTGTCGTTCCTTGACCTATCCCGACCGTTACAGCTACAAGTGCTCACCATTATGCAGAGACCTAAAGAGCTTCCCTGGGCTGTGGACCTACAACCACAGCGTAGGTCCCCCCACATGCAAACTGCTATGCCACACCTTGGCTAATATATCAAAACCCTGGCCACAGCTCTCCTGGTTGCTTGCACTCCCTAGGGACATTTCAATCTGTCTTGGTTTATCCTGACAAGGCCCAAGCCACATCACAAAAGCTGCTGTCTCATGGAGGGGCTCTTGGCTCTTGCTCAGGTTTCCCTGGCTCTGGGAATGCCCTTTTTCACCTCAGTGTAGCGCTTAGCCACACAACTTAATTAAAAGTCAAGAGGTTTCTGCAGATGGCAGTTGTAACATAAGGTTCACAAAAGTCTAAGATTGAGAACAAGAGCCTTGGATCTGTTACCACCTTAGCTACAAGTTGTAAAGTGCCCAAGGCCACTGAATCTCTATAGGCCCCAGATACAACCAAGAGGACCTTCACTGTCAGCACTGCAGTGGCAGTTCTAAGCCTGAAGGTGAACTGTTCTCCCTCCCAATCTACCCCCTTCAAAAGGCTACAATACACTTCAACTATTGTAGTACCTTTTGTCGCCACAAACTATTAGAGCTAATAACTCCTTTTTTATTCCCTCATGCAACTGTTTCCACAAAATTTTAATGTCCTCAGCCAGCCTAACATAAATAGTGACATATTTCTCTATTGCAATGGCAGCTCTAAAAACATCTATCCTCACTATAGCCATTTAATTCTATGTAAGTTCTATATGTGCTCTTACAGAAATTACCCTAAAGACTTAGTGTTTTCATCTGCACTTAATTCTATAGAGTCTGGCTATAAAACTTGGCTTTCTTCCTTTTCTTTTTGACTATCACCTTGAAAATGCAAAACAAAACATCAAAATCTATTATTCACATATGAGAAATCTGAAAACAACTGAAAGATATCTGGTTTCTGTTGCATTTCTTCAGCCTAGAAAGAAGAATTCAGAGTCTTTTAAAATATAAGTAATGCTTATCACAAGTGCATAATACCCAGGGTTTTGAGGAGGACAAGAATGCCTTTTTGCATGAGTAGCTACCAGAAAGAATTTAATTTTAGTTAAATATTACTATATGGCTCAGACTCAGTATGAGCAGAAGTACTATAAACTAATTGTTTTCTCATCTTAAAAGGAAACCACACATACAATACAAAAAAAAGACCATTATGGGTAAAGAAATTAACACTTATCGGCAAATCCTGTTTTCAGCACTTTCACAAGACATGGTAAAAAGAATTTGCTTTGGAAGGCATTCATCTTATGTAAACAAGCAAACTTCATTCTCCTACTACAACAGGCAGAATCCAACCCTTACAGCACAAGCTGCTATAGAAAAGTACAGCACAGACATAGCTTTCAGGGGCAGTACCCTTTCTTGAAGCCCAAAAAACCATACTGAGTTCTACAGCTGGGCTGATAATTGAAGAGAGAGAAGTTCAAGTGCACAGATATTCGAAGCTGTCTGTATCCAACACCCTCTTGCTGCTCTAATCGGAATAGAAAGAGTCCTCACAAACCCTCATCTTCCCATTTAATGACCTAAAGGCGAGTTGAGTGCTGAGTACATTAAAATCACAACCACAAAGAAGCCACCTGCACTTCAGTATATTTGATCCTACACTGATACACTGATAAACTACATGACTATTGAAATATATATCCCTTTCTTGTTTCTTTACAATCTTTTTTTTTTTTTTTTTTTTTGAGGAGGAGGGGAATTGATTTTTTTTAAACTTCACTCCAGGTCATCAATAAAAGTAAGTAAAAAACACATACTAAAAATGTCTCTCAAAGATTAGCAGCTGCATTACAAGGTTTAGAGAAGGAGGGTGGGAATCAGACACTTGTTTGCTGAAGGCCATGCTATCTGTATGTATTTAGGTTTCATCTGTATGGAACCTAAATAGATTATTGCTCTTTCCTTAAACGTAAATGGCTTTGGTAACATTGTCTTTCTGTAAAAGCAAAATTGTAAATGTTTCAGAACCCAATAGAAAAGTGTGTCTCCAAAGCTTAAATGCACAACAATTTCTTCTCTTTAGGTTAATTTCATTCTGATATTTTTAATTTTTTTTAAAATCATGGGATCAAACAGTAACTTTGATCCTATATCACGGATGTCAACAGGAATTTTTCAACTGAACTGCAATTATGCAGGATCAAAATGTGTCAGGAAATTACTTATTCTAGGATACTCCCTTATAATAATGTCTCAAAAATTAGTGTAGATAGACTTAGTGAAGAGCAGAACAAATGATTATAAGGTTTTCATATTGAGGCTGTTATAGAAATTCTAATATTCTGACTTGTATGCAGTTACCCTTGGTCTATGAACAAGGTGACTTAGTAACAGCTTCTCCCTGAGGAAAAACCAGACGGTATCACAGATATCCCAATGAGGGTCAAGAATCACTAGAACACGCTGCTTGATATTGGTTCCTATGACATCCAGTGTGCTTCTATTTGTCTTACAGTAACTGGATGCATTTATAAGTTCCTAATCACTAAAAAGATTAACTAAATAAAACCATCAGTGAAAAAGAAAAATCAATTCCCATTTACAGAAACATTTTTATTCACATATGCACTAGGATTCATTGAGCAGAACCAAATTTATGAGGTTTCTTTATGAGAACCTTTAATGATTTAGAATCTCGTGTATATTCAGAAAACATTGCTCAGTTCAGAAGCAGCTCTAATTCAGCACTATTAAAAGGAAACACTCCATGAGGCAGTTTTTCATTATTTCTGCTGTTCATCAAGGTTGATTGAGCTCTGACCCTCATTTATATTTAAATTAAAGGGGGAAAAAAATTTAATAACTTCTAAGTGTTACTTTGAGAGAGAGAGTAAGGATTTGTAAAGAGGACCCTGTTTGAGAGGTGAAAACACCTTCCAAACACAGAGAGGAAATGAAAGAACTGTAATTCTAGGTCTAGTCGTCTGTCATGATTAGAAAAATTGTCTTAGGACCAAAACTCAGAATACAATTCCCCTTGAAAATATTCATTGCTTCCTGACATCAGACTTCCAGATTAACCTGTGGTAAATAGCAACCTAGACAATGAAATTTCTAGCAGTAATGTTCTTGTGAAGCAGCTCCATTTCATCTATCCTTCAGTACTCTTAGAAGTCAACATTGTTGTGCATGGAAATGAATGGGTGAGGTTGGCAAAACTGTGGAATAATGGGTAGGGGTAAAAGTTAAAGGAGAATTAAAATTACAGAGGGGATCCAGCTGCTGCTTCCTGGGTGGGACATGGTCATGATGCCCCACAAAAGTTCCCCAAACATTGATAAGCACCTGTTATGGAGGAAGCAATGGGAAGGGGGGTAATGTGAAGGCACTGTGTCCTCCCTCCACAAATATCCTGTACAAAGGGGAACATGGTGACACTTTGTTCAAAGACCGTGCCGTATCTGTCCACCAGGAAAGACAGACGTCAAGGACAACTACTCAATTAAGTAATTATTACCAGATTCATTCAAGCTCCACCTGAACCTAAAGAAATAATCCAAAACTGAGTAGGAAATGGGGAGAAATTGGAGAAAGATTTCTACTGAAACTGTTGGGATCAGCTGGCAGGCCAAACCCATCTTCCCTCCCACCTTAGGGATGCCTATTGGGTAAGAAACTTATTCTATCCATGCTGATTTCTGTTTTTAAGGACTAGAGTTTGTTTTGCTCCATAATATGTTGGTAGATTGGTTTGTATTAGAGTCTGTGCTTGTTCTTGCTTTGTAGTGTTATTAGATAGCTTAAAACACTTTTTTTGCAGTTAAACACTATCACTGCTGACCACAAACCTTATTAACCCGTCACAATTTGTATTAATAAAGAGTGTTATTCTGTAAACTGTTAGAGTGAGTCCTTCATAAGGTCCTGACAGTTTGTTGGCAGCAGAATAACACATTGGAAGGTCTGCTGAGGGCTCTTCCTTTGCTCTGTCAGATGGCAGCCTCCTGAAAAGGGCAATAGAATTACCCCAGATCTTGTGAATGTGTTCAGTGAAGAGTCCCCTTACAGGACAATTGGCAGACTGAATGGACATAAAGGGTTTTGTTTTTCCTGGGGCACTAACAGAGAAATAAACTTCAGCAGGCTAAGAAAATCTCCCCTCTCTAAGGGCTGGGCAAATTGCCCCCCTTTCACATCACAGAAACCCAATATTCAAAGCTGAACAGGCAAGCAACTGCTCCTTTCCTGCCTTCCCAAAAGATTGCTGCATGCTACTGCATTGTTCCCTGTCTCCTTGAAGGAACATGAGGTCCTGAGCTAGTCACAACAAATAGCAACTGCTGCATAATTTGTATTAGATAAAGGTCTTAACATTATTCCAGTGAGGCCAAAATTGCTAAGCAAGTGATGTCACTCTCTTCCAGGGAGAGATGTATTTTTTTTTAAAGGATTTGAAGGGAGGAGTAAACATAAGCTTACCTTGTCCTAGCACAGTCCTTTTAACGTCATAAGAGATTAGAGAAGCCAGTCAACATGGATAAAAGTCAAGATAAATCCTCCCTTTCCAATTAGTTTACACCTTACAGGGAAATCCTATCTATAAGATAGTATTCCCAGCGACTGTTTCCTTTACATCAAACCTTAGGATCCCCTTGCAGCAATGACCAGAAATCAGCATTGCCTTCTGTAGGTGAATTTTAATTCCATAAAACCTGTTTCTTTCCACATGCCCTGCTTTTCTTTGCAGTGATATACTCAGAGATATTTTATGAACAGTAGAAGATAAAGGGTGAGAATAGCTGAGGCCTTCCTGTCTCAGGCCACAGCATGGTAGCAGGACATGCTCTGAAAGAGGTTTACATGTCACTCCTCTCATCAGTGAAGGGAGCAAAATTAAACTAGAGAAACTTCTTGGTTTGTCAGCTGTTATTCAATAAATAAATAAATAAATAAATAAACAAATAAAAACAAACCATCAGCAGCTTGTCTTTCTTCCTGTCTTAAAAAGAAATCGTAATATTCAATACATTTTGAAGAAAGCCAGATCCTGTCAGTATATGGCAGATATGCTCAGAGAAAGTTTTTATTCAGTTTCCAGGCCATGGTTATCTCTGGGTGCAAGATGCTGAGCAAGTGAGTCTATCAAGCCAAGATTAGAAGTGCCATAAACATACACAGAAGTAGAATACTACAATACTTAGACTCCTCAAGATAAATTGCTCATATAGAGATGAGATTACAGAGTTATATACTAAAGAGACTTTTTGAACTGCAAATTTAGGTCAAATTCCACTTATTTCCTGCTTCATTGTTCATGCTCTTTTTTTAAATCAGGATCTTTCTTCTAATCGTTAATGATCTCTTTCTGAATAGAGAAAAATAGTATTTTCAGATATGGTCTCTCGGTTTCACTGCGGCCTTTGTAACCTACTTACTACACAGCATCTTTTGCCAATATAAGGGAACACTTAAAATCCTTGTCTCTCTTGACCTATCACACATTATTTGCCTTCCATAATAAGTAATTTTCATCAAGAATTAATTCTTAATGTAACATTAAGTGGCCAAATGTTTCATATTCCACTTCTGAGATAGTCTCATTCAGTCCCTTTTGGTGGGTCATCAAATTAGTCAACTTCTGTTCAGTAGCTTGAGGCATATTTTTCAAAACATATCGTTCTCCTCATCAGACCATGGCCAGAGTATGACTGCTAATGGGTTCATCACCTAATTTTGCTTTGAGTGGAATTTAAAGTTACTTTTTTTCCTGGAATTAATAATTTCATTTATTACAAGCTTTTCTGAGTGCAGCAATTAGAGCAACGGTTATAGTCAAACTTCAACTTCTTTGAACATTAAGTGCACTTACACTGCTAAAGATAAATCTTTGGTGTCTTCGATTTAAAATACCTTAAACTCAAAACTTTCAACAATGCATGGAGAGTAAGATGTGCATGTGAATCTACAGCGTCCTGACTGGTGGATGCACAAAAAGCTATTTGGAATTGCTAACAGGGAGTCTCCTTGGACAAGATGTTCTGTAAGACGCATGTTATTTACATCAGACTTCCCCTATATAGAATGAGAGGGCCACCCTTCTTCTGCCTCCAAAGGCTTCTAAGCTGGAAGACTTATGGTTGCTGTTCAGAAAACAAGAAAGAGACGGATATGTAAACTTAAACTATTCTTCAAACAAGGTTTATGTTTACATAATAATTTATGAGCACAGAAAAGGTCTTAAATCTGCTTATAATTCTGTTAGAGTAGCTGAGCCTCTTCCTAATCACACTTTGTCAGGCAAGACAGATTTTAAGTTGTCTTACTAAACCTGGCTCTGCTGAGAAGTAAAAAAATTGACATGAAGGAACTTGTATGTAACATGACACTATTGCATTGGGGGAGGGAGCTCATACGCCCCTTGGCACTTGCTTATGCACACTATTCTGTGTTTCTAAACTATATTCTGTGGTATTAAGTAGCCCAAAAGAACTGATGATGCACAAAAAAGGAATTTGACATAAATATAGCCATTTACAGAAACCCTGTATGTTCAAGTTCTGCCTTAAAAAAAAAAGTTACAAATTGGCAAAGGATATCAATAATATATGCTATAATAATAAAATATAAGGATAAATTTAGTGAAGAAATTGAAAAGTGCACTTATCACCTGCGGTGGGCTGGCCTTGAACAACTGCCAACCCAGCCACCCTTTCAACTCTCCCCCTGCCTGATAATACAGGACAGGGGAGAAAATTAAATAAAAATGCTCATGGGTCAGGATAAAGAGAGTGGTATCACTCATAAATTACCCTCACAGGCAAAATAGACTCAACTTGAGGAAAATTTAGTTTGCTGGCAACTACAATAGAGTTGGGAATGAGTCCTGAAGTTTCTAGTCTCACTCACCAGGGAGGCAGACTTCTAGCACCCTTTCAGGGCTGTCAAATGTCCAAGGTCCTTAGAGCCAGTGTATGCAAGCAGGTGCGAAGACCACCATGATCTGCCAAACTAAGGAACAGCCTTGCCAACCAAATTTTCAAAACAGAGAAAAACCCAAAACAAAACAAGAAACACAAAAAAAAGAAAAATGTAAACATTAATGATTCTTAATTCCACACACAAATATAAGGATATCAAGTATAATTTTTACAAGTATATAAACAAGAACCTCTCCATATGCACCGGGACCACTAAAATCAGTAATTCATTATTCACACCCCAAAGAAAACACATGAACAGACATGATTATCCAAAGCCTTTTTAGGAAAGAGAATTTCAGTACTCAAGAGGAGTTTCTTCCTTGCAGGTAGTCTTTCTTCCTCAGTGGATCTGTCCATTCTTGAATGATGGCTTCAAAAACCTTTCAACTCCTGCAGGCTGACATATGGCCAAAACAGAAGAGGCAGAGAACAAGGCTTATAGATTTTTACAAAATTATACTATCCTTTGACAGACGGACAACACAGAATAGTAAAACAGATAACACAAAATAAATGCAAAGCAATAGAGAAGATGCAAGGATATACCTTTAAAAAAGGCAACTTAAAAATTAAAAATAAAAAATTGCAAAAAATAGTGAAATACACAGCGTAAGTACAGTGATGTTTAAGCAGATACAGAGAAGCATTGCTCACATACCTGGGCCAAATCCAAGGGAATTACACCCACTTAACACAAGCTGTAATTTGATCTGTGATCTTTAATTAGCCTAGCAGAAGTAATTTGTCTCATGCAACCGCCACATGTTTTTATTCAACCCGACCTTTAAAGTCACAGGCTAAATGTAACTGCTATTTAACGTCCAAAGCTGCTTGGGAAGAAGTGGCATATAGCCAAGCACAAAAGAACAATTGAAAGTGACAGGCAGCAGAAAAAAGTCACTAAAATTCTTCATCATATGATTATATATGTCATTTGATGTTATATAAAGGAACTGATCATACTAAAAAGGGGAAGAGGAAAGAAAGGGAGGGTATGCGCTGTTCACATGTTCAACAATCCCTGGAGACAGTTGTATTCTACTTGTGAATCAAGGACGGGTCACAGCCATGACTTTCAAACAGCGCTGTCAAACTGTATCTACTGTAGCATACTCTTTCTGCAGCCTATTCAAACCATCTTTCTGTGCAAGGCCCTTTGAGATTTCCTTTGGATTTTACAAGGTGAAACCAGCTTCCAGCTCCCCTTCTGGGCACAGATACAGCCTTCATACACAGTCTTTCATATCACATTGCATGTCACCCACCAGGATATAAGCAAGTAGTTCAAAAACAGAAGGACATTGTTTTAACTACGCTAAACAAATGTTTTATTGCTATCATTCATAGAGTCATAGAATGGCTTGGGGTGGAAGGGACCTTAAAGACTATCTAGTTCCAACCTCCTTGCCATGAACAGGGACACCTTTCATTAGACCAGGTGGCTCAGAGCTTCATTCAACCTGATCTTGAACTCTTCCAGGGATGAGGCATCCACAATTTCTCCAGGCAATCTGTTTCAGTGTCTCATCACTCTCACAGTAAAGAATTTTTTCCTAATATCTGATCTAAACCTACTCTCTATCAGTTTAAATCCATTCCTTCTCATCATGTCACTACAGGCCCTTGTAGATAGTCTCTCTCCATTTTTCTGGTAGGTTCTCTGCAGGTACTAGAAGGCCGCAATTAGGTTAGACCAAAACCTTCTCTTCTCCAGACTGAAAAAACTCCAGTTCTCTCATCCTTTCCTTGTAAGAGAGGTGCTCCATCTCTCTAAACATGTCAGTGTTCCTCCTGGACTAGCTCAAACAGGTTAATGTCCTTCCTGTGCTGGGGACCCTAAAGATGGATGCAGTGTTCCAGATGGGGTTTCACCAGAGTGAGAGGCAGAGTCATCTCCCTTAACTTACTCTCCCTTCTGCTGTTAAGATTATTGAGGCATGCTTTTGCCCAAATTAAGGTGCAAACAAGACCATACGCCAAAGCAAATAAAACAGATTTTACTTAACAATAAATGTGAGTTTGAGAGAGTGAAAGAAATAGAAGAGGGGAGAGAGAGAGAGGCAACTATCAAGCAGACGATAGTCACGACTCATAGATCCAGCAGCGTCCCACTGGTTCTTCCTCATCCTGGGCTTCTCAGTGGTGGGTGTCTGAGTTGTTCTTCTGGGGTACCACCTTTATACAGTCCAGGTTCCGCATATCCATAGCGTCAAGATGCCATTCCCACAACTTAGAGCTGTTGCTTCCTTTCCCACAATTTGTCACAGAGGGAATTTTAGTCCAGACCCATTAACCAGGATATGCTAACTAGATCTCATGTTGCCAGGCCTGGAAATAGCAAGTCTACAGATGATACAAAACTGGAATGTTGTCTTGCATATTGCTCACAAAAATCAGTACGTTGCAATAATGATATTAAGGAAAGTATTGACGCTCTTTAAAATACCAAAGGGTTATATATTGGTATTCCATCAATTAAAAAAGTTAATACTCTATTGATTTCTAGGTGAAAATTAAAAAATCAATAGCAATTAAGATATTATGGGCTCAGACAATCTTAGTTCAATATATGTTGTTTTTTGTAGAAGATGCTCTGATGACAAAACAGGATATGGTTTGAACATAGAGGTTGTCACAAGTAATTAAGTAGTACAGATATTTTAGGCCAAGCTTCCAAAATTATTTTTAAAGCCACATTTTCTTGATTATCAGTAAATATATAAAATGAGATTAAATCTCTTAGCAGCAAACAGAGGACTTGGACATTTTAAATTACTTTCCATTTCCTATTCAGAAATCTTGTTTTGTGAGAATTTAAAGATGTTGAGAATCAAGCTGTATGGCATGAAATCCTTTTTTAAATAACAGAGAAATAAAAGCTCATCTCATCAAAGAGAATTTAGAAGGACCAGTCCTTGGAATTCAGTGAGCACAGACAAGGTTACAATCCACTTGAGAGATCCTGGAAATGTCATATGCCAGCAGAGAGCAGCTCAAGCAGTTTGTGAATGACAAAAAAGCCAAGGGAGATGATTATAACCTTGCACTCATTCAGCAATCAAGCATCATCATTATCAAATACAGAGAAGATTAAAATACTTGTGCATTTTAAGGTTTCTCAGGTCTGTCAACTCATTCAACAAAATGTCACAGGAAAGTAAGCAGGGATGGAGAGTTGGCCTGGAGACTCTTTATTTGGGGGTTTTTAATTTCACCAGTTATTCACATAATAGTTAAGAGAATTAAACAGATTATTTTTGTGAAGACTGGGTCTGATATGAAGGACAGTTTCACTTTTGACCACTTCAAAAAACAATGAAAAATACCTGTAAGTTTTTAGGCCTTTTTTTAATAGTTATCAATGGACTTAATTTATTCAGCTGGATAGGTCAAATTGGTTCATATGTATTTAATAGTGCATGTATTTATACCATGTGCATACATATCTAAATTAATTACTTGTGCATGAAGAGCAGATTTTTCAGCATTAAAACAAAAAAACTCATGTCAGCAGAAGAATTCCTAATTGCTTATTCCTGTCTGTATCTCTAAAGAAGAAAAATTACCAAAAGAAATTTAGAAAAGAAAGCCATCTTAAAGAACACTGAACTATTAATTTAAATAACTGCTATTATTTTAGGTGCTCTGTAAGAGTATTTTAGTCATAGATGACAATTCAAATTTGGAAAGCAACTGCACATTTGTTTTCCACTAAATAAATAGTCTTAGGACTTCAACAACCTTGCAACAGCAGGTTATCATTACAGTACTGAATTTTCACTGTCTATTATATCTTTTTTCAAATGTAGTTAAAATAAATAAGAAAGCAGCAAAACAGACCCTTGCATGAAGACATGACTACATCTAGGGATGTACCTACGAAGAAGAGGAGACCTTGATGGAAAGCAGACAGCAACATCCTTCAGCTTTTCATGGATTACTTGGACATATTACAGCTTCTTAAAGTATATTATCTCACTATTTCCTTCTCAAAGCTGATGGAAGAGGGTTCAAACTATTTATTTACAATGAAAACAGTAAATGAAAGAAGAAACCTTACAGTTACTCTTTTAGAAGGTAACTTCATCTTAGACTGTTAGCAAGCTTCCATAACCTTAAAACATACCGAGTTCATAAACTGCTTTTTGTTGCAAACATGTATTTCCAAACCTAAGTGTTGAAAAAGTATGTCTCAAATTCTGAAGGAAAAATAAATAAATAAATACACGTTAGTAAGTTTTGGGGGCTGAAGTTTAAACACATGGGGTGGCTAAACTGAAAAACTTTAGGAGACATACTTAAAGAATGGCATTTATGGCTTCACATAAAGACTGAGTACTACCCACAGTCTGAAAAATATTGATGTATTGTCGCTTTGCATTGAAAAGAGATCCAAGTACAGATTCTATATGAAATACAGATAAAGTAAAACATATAGAAAACTCATTTATGTAATTTATTTCAGTTTTAGAGATGGATTTTCCTGGGATAAAAACCACCCCTATTAGCTGTATAAACCAAGCAGAGCTTCATATTTTCTCTGTAATCAAATATATGACTATAGGTAAAAAATAGGCATAAAGCTGAGATTATGGAAGACTGGTTTTAAAGGAGGAATAACTGATTATCTTTCTTCTAAGCTGGTCAGCCTAGCTGGAACTACTACAGCTTTTCATGTATCCCCTCAGCCCCCAAGCTTATATACCAACCCAGTGGGAAAACCATGAAAAGCACCTGCTCAAAGCAGGATGAGTGCCAGCATCAGATTCATGACACTGTCCAACCAAGACCTAGAAGTCCTAGGAGGCTCTGGTCCAGCATTGCTTTATCCTTCCAATAAAGCAGTTTAACCCGATATTTAATCCAAATCTTGAACACATTGCTGGCTTTCACTCTGTAAAACTTATTTGTTTTAGCCTACAAAAACAACACTAGCAGCTTGGTTTCTCTATATCTCTAGATGAGATGAGTTCTTGTAAGGGAAAACTCTCAAGTCATCTGGGTAAAACAGGAAAAATAATCTCCTGTGCCCTTGATTCTAGCAGGATTTGTCCTCTCCTGCTGGCTGTGGTAGCAAGAATGTAGTTCAATGGCAGCAGACGCAGAATGAAGTGGTTGTTGCTGCGGAAGAATCAGGAACTGCACAGTACACATTTCAGTAGGTTTGCACTTACTGGGTGAAATCTGGTGGTATGCACTGAGTCCACTGGAAGGAAAAGAATATCAAGTTTCTCCTGGAGCAATCTTCTATTTTTGAGTCCTCAAAGGAAATGGGTTCAAAAAGCCTGAGAAAAGTTCCATAACCTGGGACAAATTTCAGTAAGTGTGGACCATCAGAAGGTTAACTTCAAAAGTGCACTTCTGATCTGAACTACAACTCATTATCAGCATGCTCTGACTTTCAAATCCAGACACTCACAGTGGCTGTTAGATTGAAAATATTCTCTGCCTTCTCCTCTGGGACCCTAGAAAGGAAATCTTTCTATCACATCCACAGCTGCAGTGTCACAAAGGACTTCAATTAATACCAACAGGGGGGGGGAAAAAGGAATTAAAAAAGAAAAAAAAAAAAAAGGCAATCCTGACTTCTAACCCATCAACCCATCACCTGGAGTACGCTTAGTACATGCTAAATATTTGTGCTGTGATGATGGATGACACACAGATCCTGACATGGAGGATTTCTATTGCCCTGTCGAAAACTGTAGCATAATTAACTGTTCAGTGCCCAAGCTGGTTATATAGGAGCCTAAATCCAAGAGACATTTAAAGTTATGTTCCTGTCTGAAGCTGTAATAAGTAGGAACTAAAACCTAGCTGGGATGAGGCTCAATCCTCTATGAGGACAGATACCAGAGGCACTCTCAAGATCATGACTGACACTGGAAAACAATTAGTTTACGGCAGAGAATACCAACTTTGCTCCCAGAGACATTCTTCACAGATATGAGTTGCATTTTCAAGAACGAGATGCATCCAAGTCCTTCATTTTCAGGCTGAAACAATTAAATAGTAGTCTGGAAAGAGCATTACCCACAGTATCGCAGAAAAGCGAGCATTGCTCTTTCAGAGAGGGGTCATTCACACACTAGACAGGATTGGTGAGTGTTCAGAAAACATGTCAGACTTGTCATTTCAAGTGCAGTAGAAGCACTATGAGAACAGTGTCCTCACAGCATAGGTACTAAGATGAATTACCTGTAATGTCAGGGAAATATGCTTAGGGAATAGTGATGCTATAGCTCCTTTTAAACTGCTCTCAACAGGCAAGACATAAATATCAGATTTCATTACACATATTTACTCGGACAACATATTTCTGTGTACACATGTAAAATTTGATTCAATAATTGAAAGACTAGAGCTCACTAAACAAGTTACTTGTATGGATATATACAGAGCAAACTCTTTCAAATGCAGTTATATCTGAGTTTTCATGTCTTCATCTTGGTTTTATATAGCTTAGCATAAGCTTTTCTGGTTTTTAATTATTCCCCAAGTGCTTTTTTTTAATTGAAAGCAATTGACACAAACATCATTTGTCAAAGGCTTTATCTTCTACCTGTTCTCACAACGTCATGCTAAATATTTAAACCAAACTTTCTCAAAAATAAAGTTTTTTTACAATGTTATTTAGCAATCCTTCTGTGAAAGACCAACTTGCTAATTGCTCATTAAAACAGAAAAACAGACCCCCTCAATCATTTTCTTCAGTTTACAGAACAACCTTCTTCTTCCTACTCATGCAAATAATGCAAGTGGCAGGGAGAGCAAAAACTGGCCTCATTTAAATCTACCACTGAAAGCCCAAAATACATGTAAATCAATGACTCACCTGACCTTTGTGGACAGATTTCCACCACAAATTTTTACAACAGATCAAAGCTAAAGACAAATTCCCTTTGTTTTTCTTCAGAGATATGAAGCCATGTTCACCTGTGAACATTTCGAAAATAAAATACTTACTTTCTGTTTTATTCTATGTAAGTTTTGTAAATTTTTTTCCTAAGCAAGCAAGCATTAATCTATTGCTTTCTGTGAGTTTTTTAACCGTGGTTGCAAACAGAGATGGCACGCAGGTCTCATTATGTTTAAAAAAGCTGAAGGCAAACCTTATCACTGCACCCTAGTGGTTGTTTAAAGAATAAAAATGCTAAGGGCAATGACAAAATCTCAATTTTCCTCCTTTTACCCTGATTTGATAAGGTTATTTGGCTCCAAAAATTTTCCTACCATATGAAGTTCAAGGAAGAGGAGGATATTTCAAGACTGAAGTCTTAGTTTCAGATCCACATACTTGTATACGTATCATTTAAAGCATCCTCAATATCTTTGAAGACTGAAGCCAAAAATTCCACATGTGTCCTGAGGAGAATTTTAAATAAATACCTAACTGCAGAAGCCCTAGGTTTACCACATAGTTTTCTCACCCAGCTGCACAAAGAGTAACGCTGCCTATGTATTTCCTGCAAATAACTCATTTCTCTACTTACGATCCTTCACCCAGGATTAATGATCAGAACAGAAAAGTTAAAAATTGGAGTCCTTCATGACACAATCATGATTGTCCTGTAGAAAAGCATCTACACTGCTTCGTGTTAAATGTCATGGAAAACACTTCATTTTTTATGTATTTTTCCCAGTCTCCCTATAATTGCAATTGCATTCCTAGTTCAGTGGCATGCTTTCCCATTACATGCATTTTTAACAAGCGAATGCATCAGAGCAATGAAGGAAAAGGATTCGGTCTAGAATGATCTTATTCAGATGAGGCCGTTAAGCCACGAAGGCAATAACATATGCAAGCAGGATTTAACTTTCATGATCAGCTGTGACTAGCATGCTTCAAAAGGGCAGTTAAAGCTAGCCTTGTAGACACTGAAGTACTGATGGTAATGAGGACAAAAATATTTTCATATTCAACTCATTTGTATATAAAGGAAAGTATTGAATGTATTTAAAAGGCCCAACCTTTGCTTTTATACTTAATTAAGGATGAAACTTACTGTAATATGACATCATTATGCAGCAAAAGGGAGGAATAATCTATCAGTCTTCACATGCTAAAATCCTTATCACTAATCTACCAGCTCAGGGACTCTGCGGAAGTTTCGAAGTCTTTCTGAGCTTCAAATTCATTGTGATTTTCTAGTGTTTTCTTAAATTAGTTCTACAACATGTAAGGGCTTAAGACTGGGTCAGAGTTGTTAAAATATGGAATCTCTCACTATAAACAAACATACCCCCAGTCTATCACAATGATCTCACAGGACACGTGTACAGCTATCCTACTTACAAGTGTGCTGAAAATTAGTATGACACAGCCACAGTTATAATTTTCTGCTTTGAAATGCAGAAATCTGACCCACACCGAAGTCCATCTATACTAGCATGTTACTGAAAGTGGGGTAAATTCCCATAAAGTGAGTACAGTATTTAAAGAGCTTATTGCACACTTCTCATTGGTCTTTCTATATTTTCACAGCGGTTTCATTTCCATGTATGCCAAATTTTTTTTTTTTCCTCTTCAGATGATTATTTACTTCATACGCTATGATCTGTAATGTATCATATGACTTTGTTCTTCTAGTGAAAAAAAAAAATACATGTGTAGCTACAAAATAGGCATTCTATCAAGCTATTATTGGTGGAGAAGAATGATAGAAATCAGAAAGGCAGCTTTGGATTTCTCTCCTTGTTCTTCCCCATGTCCTTTTTTAAAAAAATAAACCAAGACACGATCAGTTGCCAACCTCTAACTGTCTTATCTCAGAGAAGTCCAAATCCAAACTTATTAATTTAGTCTTTATACCTTCTACAGTCTCCAATCAGTGGAGCTGACCTCTGACATGACATAGCCTTCTCTCAGATCAGAACTCTGCACTGTAAGAGCTCTACCCACAACCTACCATCTTTGTCTTTAGGGAGTCCTCTTCAATACAAAACAACCCACAACACCTTTATTGTGCATGTGAAAGAAGACACATCAGAAGCACTCATGTGAAAAATAATGAGGTTTATGAAAAGATTGCCAAAGCACAGAGAACTACTGAAAATAGCATGCTGATAAGTTTAAAGGAAAATAAATAATATTTTCAATCTCCATTATCATCCATCATTACTGATGAACGTATGTAGCTTCCAATGTCTGATTATTTGAAATTCAAAAAATTAAAATGAAACGGATCTTTTTAGCAAACTAAATTGTAGTAAATTTCTTGTTATCACTGGCCTAGGTACTACTCTAGCAATCTGTTTGTGGATACTAAAACCCAGTCTTCAGAAATTATACTTCTTTCTTTTGTCTATAGTACTATTCAGTTCTATGTGCAGCATCAAAGACTAAATAACATTTTGCATTTCTTTCCTTTTTTTATTTCTTTGTTGTGATGAGAAAAAGTAACTTTTGCTTTAAAATGATATTGTAGAAAAGTACCACTTTCATATCTCTGTGTCTCACCCATGGAAATGAAGAATGCCGAATTAAAAAACTGAGATGCAATTCCCCTCAAAATTACATGTGTATAAATTATTAAGTATATGGCAACACTGTTAAAGCAATAAAAATAGCTCTGAAGTGATACAGTTGAATCCTCTTGATTTTTCTATCTAGAATTAAATCTCAGTGGCTTTTTGGAAATTAAATAATGAAAATAGTGTATGAGAAAGCACACTAATGGAGTGAGCAAGTTTTATCAATTACCTCATCATATTTAAAGAAAGGCAATTTTGAACTTGCAAATAGATGACCTAGCATTAGAAACTCCACTAAAAGTTTGTGCAGGCTGTTCACACTTTTGTTAAGAATTTACTTTACCAGGTGAATGTTCACTGCAGAAAATGATAAAAAAAAAGAAAAAGAAAAAGAAAAGAAAAGCGATATTTCATGCATCTACAACAGAAAGTTATCCAAATAAAACCAGAAATCATAGCAGTGGCAATCTATCATATGACCAATGAGAAAATCCTTTCCATTTCTCTACATACCACTGTCCTTTAATGAACCACTAAAAGTAATAACAAAGAACAACAATTACTTAATTTACCATGTAATTCTGATGCCAGAATTAAAGAATATGTCAGCTGCAAGAAGAGTTGCAAACAGAAGATTGAAACAGAAATTTCATCGAACAAGTTTCAAAGTAATTCATGTTGCTTGAAATATCATTGAGCCAGTTCTATACATAACAGCACAAACTACTGTCACTTTGAACATTTAATGTTTGCTCAATCACCCTTCTAGATTGTATATTGAATAAGTGAAAGCATGAACATGAGTTACTATATACACATAATACTGCTTAGGTTCCCTGAAAGCAGGATTGAAGGTGGATATTAATAGCCCAAACTGATAAGATATTAATGAGTCAAAAGGAATAAAAGAGGAAAAAAAAAAAAAAGAAAAAAAGTAGATCTAAAATAATTCACAGAAACCACAAGTTTACTTTAAATGAACAAAAAAATGAGTTATTGGACAAATTTATTATCCACTCGAATGAACACAGAGTAAGGACTACATTTAACTAATAAAAAAGATTACGCTGGCACATTTGCAAATCCAGCCTGTAAAGTACAACAGCCATAAGTTTCCTGACAAATTTTCACTCAAGTAGCGGATCTTTCTTGTAGCTCAAGCACACCCCACAGGATCAGACCCTTGAGGGGTATCCTCCTCTCTCAGTAAAGTTCACATACAGGTTAAAGTGAACCTTCAGAGTTTTTCTATATTACAGTATATACTGTAGATATACTTCCAGATCTTAAATTCAAGCAGTAAGTAGAAGTAATCTGCAGCATAATTATTTATGGCATTATTACAAATACTATTATTTGCCATCAAGTAATAATGACATGCATTACAGTGTTATCTTAGACAAGCAATCCTATGGATATTATTTTACCTAGGATCAAATTCAATAAAGCATGATATGACTTGTGTATTAAAAGACAGAGTTTAATGAACGAAAGCAAAACAGAAATACATAGGCAACTCAGATATCAGCACAGGCCAAGTTCTGACATACATTCTGGCACTGAACCTCACCACATCAGCTCTCCTAGTTTGTGTTAGGGAAACACCTTTCTCTTTAAATAATTATATTCCAATAAAAGCCCACAGAAAGGGATTCCATGTTGCTCAGTACAATACATACGTAAGCAATCAAAATTACTTTTTGTTGCTGTCTATCAGTCGCACCACACTTAAGCAAAAGCTCTAGGCTTGGTGCTTGCATCCGACCCAATACAAGGCAATGCAGCCCTCCATCACTGCACAACTATTAATCCCCATCATACACATACATCCCTTGTTCCGTGGCCTCATATTCAACTACAAGAAACAAGTTTCCTTGTTGCTCACAGTGATGCCTCATTAAATTGTGTTTCACCTATAAGCTGATTCTCCAAGGACTTCACTAGAAACAAGCCAAGTTCTGCTGCTGCAAACAAGATTAAGTAGCCACTACAAATCCCTCTAGACAGAGGTATTATACGTTTTATTCTGGTTCCATACCATTAGTAATTTGCAGTGGCAAATGTAGTACAAGGTTACAGTACATAGTATCAACACGGTATGTAAGGAGATAGAATTGGAAGGGACAAGCAAAATTACATTTTCTTGCTTCAAAATATTCATTCTCATCTTTCTACTTAGAAATAGGGAGCTTCTCTCCAGTACCTACACTGTATTGTTGTGCTAATGGGATTGTATGTAAAGCATGAAAAATTGAACAAATGCTTATTGAAATTATATCAGATGATAAATAATTTAATGGGTGAGCTTTATAAAATGCAAACATTCTCAAATTACTCTTCTATGAATTAGTAATAGAAAGGTAAATTATTTAAATTTCTGCCGCAAAGGAGAAAACTAATGAGATCATAAAGATTCCTTCTAAGAGAATTCCAGACTAAAAGTATGTTTTCTAAGAAGGTAATTTTCAGTCCAATAATTTATAGCTATAAACTAGTGTTTTTGCAGTCAGAATGATTTATTTTCTGCATTTAACACAACAAATGTTTGAAGTACAACGATAACCTCCTTTTGCAACTGTGCAATAGTATAAACACTGAGAAAGTCTTTTCATAAACCAGAAATACTTTCAGTCTAATTTTCTAGGAGCTACCTTTAGGTAAGCAACATGTGAGAATACAGTCATTACTGTATTTTAAAATATTTACATTGTAGTCAATCTTCAAGAGTGAGTCTCCTAAGAGTGTCAACACAAAAAGAGAAAAGTTAAAAGCAACTATCCGATAGCTTAATCTCTAAAAGAATCTTTCACAGTGAAGAGACAACTGCAGACTTTTCTTCTTAGTTTCACTCTGAAATCATGAACTACTGACCACAGGAAGTTGCTAATTTTCTTATGGGAAATATTTGGTTTTTCTTTCATCATTTTTAGTTTAATTTAGGCTCTCAGCATGAGGGAAACACACTTAAACAGATCAAACATTAAAAAAGTGATCGATAAATTCCTGTCAAATTTGCCAATGACTGAGGTATCTGTGGCACACTTCCTATAACTTAAGAAATAAAGTAAAAAGATAAGGAGAACCATTCTCAGTAAGGCACACAAGCAGGCAGTTGGAGAGAAGGCTGCTACACTGGCACAAGTTGGGCTCATGAACAGGAAGGGAGAATCGTGCTTTTGTTGGCAGTGAGTGCTCCTACAGAACCCTAAGTTTGCAAGATGAGTCAAGCAGAGGCTCAATTAAGACAGCAAGCCATTTGCCTCAAACTTCTAGGGAACATAGGTGATAACTAAAACAAATTTAAGCATTACTTTCTGCTTTATCAACAAAGAATGAGAATAAGAAAGATGGAATGGAATATAGCTTTGAGGCACTGTCCTGGATTATATACTGAATTTTTGGTAAAATAAGTTGGCTACCTTTTCTATTCTGAGTAGAACTGAAAGATTTTCATTTTCACAGCAATTTATGACACTGTAAAAAGCTTATAAGGGAAGTTTAGAGGAGGACTATAGGGTAAACTTTGATGAAGTAATAATGGGAGAATGACCATGAGAAAAACCCAGCAGAGATAGACAGTATTGCACCATTCTGCTGGGGAAAATCACAAAGTCACTCTCTGAAAATCAGGGACCAGAACGTTGGTAAAGTAGACAATGAAAATATTATGGGTTTGGAAGTTCATATTTTGAAAAATAAGCAACAGCAATTGTTTACAGACTTCTGTAAAAGTGCATAGGTATAAGCGCACTGTTCGTATCAGGAGTAAGGGCAGCACTAATGCAGAGTAATTCTCCAGAGGGACAACAGACAACACTGCAGATGAAGATGAATGGGCTATTAGTTTGGAAGTACACTCAATATTTATTTTTGAGTTTACAGGCTTATCAGCTCCTGTCAATTACATTACCACGAAAAGAAATCAACAAACCAATAAAACTTGCAGTGTTGATCTAATCTCTCAAACAAGTTCATGAAGTAAATATGATTCTGAAGCTGGAAAAAATACAATTTGTGAGAGTACTGTGGAAAAAAGTACTTAAGTTATTGGATTAAAACTAAGCCCATGTTCTATTGCTTTCAAGATCATGTAATTTTTGAAAAAGGCAAAGGAACAAAAACATCCCATGGAGAAACTGAAGAGTGACTCTGTAAAACATGGAACTTCTTAACCAACAGAATAAAGCTCAGCTTGGCCAGTTCATTGCTTTCAGAAGGAAAAAAAAAAAAGAAACTCACAAAAATAATCAGTTACTTTATTCTTCAAGCGGATTCAGTCATCTGAGAAAATCCACAGAGGAAAAAGCTAGACCGAGGTACTCATATCTATAAGGGCTACAGTCCAGTGGTATAAAAAAAAAGAAAAGGAGAGAGCTATAGCTTCAGGAATTAAGCTGAAGAATACAATAGGGGGAATACAGGCATCTTGGGTTGTATAGGTGTAAACAAGCACCAGATTAAAATCTACTTGATCTACTTCAACATATAAAGAAAGACGGAACACAAAGATAGAGATCTGGACAAGGAAAGCTGTCTGGTTGTCCAAATCAACCACCCTTGGACACAAACCAACTATTTGCTTTGTAAGAGAGTAATACACAACAGTCAAAGTAGCTACAGCTACAGGAGGAAGAACAAGAGGCATAATTCCCAGCAGCTGACAATGGCTGTATATTCTAGACCACTCCAGAATTCTGTGCCTCCAGGGCAGCTACATTGGTCCCAGGTGAGTCCCACAATGAGCTGCTCTTGAAATGTTCATACACTGACCATGACTCAAAGGGATCATCATCTTTGTGTCAAGCCTCCCCATGATGGCATTTAACAGTCCTCAGACTATGAGAATGTAATGTAGCTGCCTCTTTCTGGAGAAAAATAAAACAAAACCAAACAAACAAAGAAAAAACACAAACCCACCCCAACCTAGACCATGTTGAGTTTACAAGAAGAATAAACAGACAATGAGGAAGAGTACCCTCCAGGATACCTATTAAGGATCCTGTTCCAGAGCTGAGCAAATTACAACACAGAGTTCCTCTGAGAGGAAACGATCAAACTTGAATATTGATTTTTTTTTTTCTTTTTTTAGGAGGAAAGACATGGAGGATTAAGGCCATACTTTGAATCTCCATTCCTCTATATCTCTCACTCTTCATTGTACAGCTTCAGGCCACTCTGAACTCAAACTGACCTTTTCTACTACTTTTAAAGAAGAAAGTAGCAGCACTCACAAGTATGAGATACTTTGGATTTAAAATAACTACATTTATTTTTTCAGCTATAACACTCTAAGCTAAAATTATTCTGTAATTCTTGTAAATGATGGGAGGTTTTTTAATTCCTGTATCTTCCATTTTTTGTACCTTTCTTTATCTCTAATTCTTCCCTGCCTTGAAAATGCCCTGATATCCATTCCTCAAGTGCTAATTTCTTTCCAAGTCATACATTATTCCTTGAAAAGCTCCCCTCTCAAATTCACCCCTTGATCCCTTATTCCCCTTTTTTCCATTTTCTGTTCCACTTTGACACCTCTTTGTCACTTTCTTTCCCCTTATATATGCATTTCCCATGATAAATACATTCTTTCTTTCCTGGAATTCTGATTTTGTCCCCTAGCCTCTTTCTCCATGACTTGACACCCACTATTACACACTCCACTTGATCAAAACTCACCATGTTACCTAAAAGTCACAAGTACTGCAGGTACAGTAAGGAAGCACAAGATCCACATCTTCCCTGTCTTGTCTCCTGCTTAAGTTCAACGTTCACAGAGCCCTATTCCTTTTTCACTCTCTGTTTCTGCATAAAGTTCCCATGAAGTTCAGTCTGTGTCTCTCCTTTCTGCTGTAGCTACTTCTAAAACCCATGCCTTTTTCCCCTCACACCACCTATTTTGAGTGACATACCTTCTAACATAAGTCCCCAAACCTGAGTAAGCTTATTTACATCTTCTGCTTTTGTCACAGGAAGTATTAGTGTTCTCTTTTCCAATATAAACTATTTCATTGTCCACTTTGGACATATATCAAGCCAGACTCTCAAAAGAGATTTTCTTTCTAAAAATCCTGAGCATTAAAATATGCTTTTGTAGAGCTTTATCTAAAAGCTCTTTCACACATTTCCAATATTAGATTAAGTAATAGGATTGTTCAAACTTCTTTTAAAACTAAATGAACCAGTTAAGCAACTATTGAAAGAGAATGAAGGTGCAGGTCAAGGGGAGCTTTATTCTGTTAATCTCTCACAAGGATTTTGCCAATAATCCTAAATTGATAAAGATGATACTGTGAGGGCTAGGATAGTCCTTGTGATAAAGTCATTCCTTAAAGAGAAAAAGGCTTTGTCTTAACTTCTAAATGTAAGAATGACAAATTAAAATCACAAATGTAAGAGTACGGCTTTAAAATCTGCACACATGCAGACACAGCTGCATGTAGAACAACTTAACTCATAAACCAGAGAAGGAAATGAAGGTCTTTTGACTAATTTACCTCACAGGCATGCATCAGGCCAGAGGTGTACAGAAGTGGCCATTGAGGAAAATGACACTTGCAAATGTCCAGCCTGTATTGCACATCTTCAAATTTGAGGAATACTTAAACAGAGTGATTCCATCAGGTGTTATCTCTGTCCTGGATTTTCTGCATAATTTGGGCTGAATTGTTCCTACTAGCAGCATAGAGTATTGCAAGAATGTATTTTGTTGGGAGGAAATAAAATATGCCCACATTTGTGAAGTGGAGATTATTAAAGGACTGAGTATGAAATTCCACAGCGGCAATTTTTTACATTGAAATGAAAGGAATGCTTAATGCTGGTAAGAGTATGGCTCTACAGAGACTTGAAATTCACTATATGAGGTTAAAAAATATATCCAGAAAGGACAGTAGCTTCGGGGAAAATGGTTACTACCAGAGAAGAGAAGGTATTCTTGAGCACAACCTTTTTTTTTTTCCTTAAAAAATGGCATTCCTCACTGATTGCATCATATAATATACAAAAGACACGGCAAAACACAGGTGGGTGTTCTCTTGATTCATTTCATAAGTGGTGACACTACTTTGTCTGTGTTTAGCTAACATACTTAGTAGAGTCACAGCTGTAAATTAATCTAGTTTCATTCCAGTACTGGATATTGAAAATTCTGCCCTCAAAGAAGAAAATATTGAATTTTATGAAAATACATAACTGGACCCAGCCCTACAATTTCTTTTTCATCATGGCATATTTCTTGTTCTTCCTTTTCTGTGCAATTTTAACTTTTGCCTACAGATTTTGTGAGTGATTAAGAGTGATTGGTACCGGAACAATGTGTACTTACCAGTAAATGTCAGTTTCCTTTTAAAAGATTTTTTATTTGGCAATAAAACTCAGATCAGCAAAGCTGTTTGAACATCTCACCAAACAAATGGAAACAAGTGGAAGATGAGCAAACACCTTTTGTCTGAAGATGTCATTATCTACTAATTTGCACTTTGTTCACCTCTTGTGGATTCATTGGGACGAATGGCGCTTCAGTCTGGTATCATAATCTAGATAACAATGACCTAAATTATGCCAAGAACAGCTCATTCTTGTATATTCCTTGCTTCCTTTGAGTCCTAATGCTGATAAAGATGCGTAGGGTCACAAGAGATACCTCTCTTTTAGTAACCTGAATTAGTTTTCCTGCTGACTGCTCATCCTGTGAGTGACCCCTGGTGTAATTTTGGTGACGTACCTTGAGGTGAACTCACTGCAGGTGACAAACCCATTGCAAAGTGCTTTGGTTTGGAACTCTGCAAGCTGGAATGCATAGAGAGGGGAAGAGCTCTCTAAACAATCCTTTAATTAGCACAATAATTTTCTTTCAGTCCTCGTAAAATTTGTTCTTTTGGGTTCTGCGGCTGGAAGCATCTGTCATAATTTCAATTGCTGCAGAACTAAAAACAGGCAGTGAGCATCCTCATGTTCTATATATCAACTCCAGTCTTTTTGAAAACAGCCAGAGAGAATTTTGAAAGTCAGTGACATGGAAACTTGGAATTTAGTCTAGTGACTGTGATTCATCTTTAATTATGACTTGGCCCTCAAAATTGCTGGTTAAACTCCTGGTGGCTATCTAGAACATCAAAATAGTTCTGACTTGTTTGGCTGTGTTTCCACTGCCATTCACTGAGCTAATGTTTTCCATCTCAGTAATCTGACTGATGCCTAAATTCCTGCAAAAGAGTTTCAAAGCAACATTAGTGGAAATACATGGACAAATTAGCCCCTTTATTGAAAGCTTCTAAGGTGCACAAGCCAGATGTTACAGTTTTTATAACTTTCATTAATTAACATATTTGGTATCTATAGCCAACTTGTGGTACTGTTTTCCTCTGGTGCCCACCCTCAGAACTCCTCAGAACTGCCCCTTGGAACCCCTCCAAGGGCTCTGAGCTTACTCTCCTATTTTGACAAAAAGTTGTCTTATTGTCTCAGTTGAAGTTCTTGCAGGTGTTCTTCAAAACAGCATATCCTTGATAATGAGTGTCTAACAGAAGTTCAGGAACATGTGAGAAAGTTCTCAGTAACTTCTAAATACCACCTAAAATGTGAGAAACTTAGGAAAACTTATTCAACTTATCTCTATGAAAATCTATGAAATACACAATAAAATCCTTAGGCACCAAGACCATGGATGGTATCCATATAATGATATAATTATTATAATGATTAAAACAAAATACTCAGGATGATTTTGTCTTAGACTTCTTCCTTCTGACTCTGACAGGCACCTCAGTTTCTATGGCTTATGCCAAAGTCCAGCAGAGTTTTCATGCCCTAGATTTAATTACCATTGTATTTTTTATCACTGGTATATACTCCCTTGCTCATGAGATCCTGTAGTTATCAGACATGCACAAATAAATAAAAAGCCACTCTTCTTAGGCAGGTATTTTTATACATGTCGTACATCACATGTCATTTAAGTCATATAACTCATATTCACTACAGATATTTCTTCATCTTTTCTATGTTCCTACTTTTTCATCCTTATCAGAGTGTGAGATCATTGACTTAGCATTTATGTCACTTATGTTCATGTTTGTGACTACCCAGATGCTTGTTCTTCTCACTGACATTTTACAGTATTTTCATTAGCTCCAAGGCATCCTGTGCATTTGGTCTGTTCTGTTTTCCTTCTCTAGGGTCAGGCCATATACAGTTAATAGGTTTTCATCTGTCTCTGAGGTAAGATCCCATTAAAATTCTGTTTTAACTTGTCATCTTCATCTACAAATACACAGTTTTATGACCAGCAGATGAGCTTCCACTTCATCTTTTGTATTTAGTGAGTCTTGTGTCCTCTCATAAAAGTTTTCAGTATGAAGGGGAGTGCTTTCAGATGGCTCACACACTTCAAATAAGTTGAAGACTTATGATCATCAAGGGTACTTTTCCCATTGGATTCTTACTGTCTTTTTTGTCCCATGGATATTCAAAAGTATTCAACATTTTAAGTTGCTGACCATCTGTTTCCTTCAGGTCCTGCAGACATCAACATCATGCAGCTCTTTCCATCTGGCTACGCTTTCAGAAATGTTTCCATTTCACAACGTCTTGGAGATATTTTTCTATCAACAACTTTAGCAGTCTGAATTTTCCTTTGACACTTTGCCTTCTAACTAGAAAAATTCTTTAACTTCCAAAAATTGAAAGACTTGCTTAATTCCCCAATGTACTTTCTGTCACTTAGATTGTGTACACACACAGAAGATGGTAGGTCGTTCCTTTGAACAGTATTATGATAGTTATAGAAGAACCTCCAGTCAAAATAACTGTCTCATTATATTGGGCATCATGCAAACACAGTAAAATGACAGCCCTTGGACCCAAATTATTTCCATCTACATTCTCCTTTAGAGATCACTGAGGTGATACCTATCAAAAGAAGTCATGTCATCTATCAATAGAAGTCAATAGAAGCATCAGAAAGAGGACAAATAGGAACCTTTTACATTACAAAGAAGGTGACCAAATGATAGCATATTTGCATAGTTAATAGCTTATTTAATGACTATAATAGCTAAATAATTAGCTGGCATTTCTAGCTCCAATTTAGGCACAAAATAGCACCATTAACCCTTTACTTTTGCTGCACTCCTCCGGTTATTTCCAAGTCTAAGACACAAGATAAACACCCTTGTTGATTTAATTACTATGACTAGATAATGTCTAGGTTTTTTAAAGACATCCACTGTATGTTTTTCCCATCAACAGAGCAGAAAGGGAAAAAGTAACTAATTTTTTTTTTTTTTTGTCTCTCAAATGTATTTCCTGACAACTTTGAATATGTAGCAATGCCTTGGTGCTTCATCAAAGTTGAATATATGAAATAAAACAATATGTGGGCATTCAATTTTCCATTTTCTCAACTTTTCTTATATCTCTATTGCAAAACACTTTTTCTTATCTTTAGAACTGCTCTCCTAATTTAAAAGCACTGGAAATTAATTTCTTTTGCTCTTTGAAGAATTGTTTCAATAAATTAAGAGGGGTACAAGTGGGAGGTTGGAAGGAAAAACTGATTTTCATTTTAGGATCTCAATAAAGTAATCTACTGATAGAAAGAAAAATCACATCTCAACAAATCACACTGTGATATTATAAATCTTATCCACCTTAGGAGCATCAACATCATATCAACAGGTTGAAAATCAACAAATGCCATAAAACTCAGATTAGAAGTTAAGTAGGGGAGGGAGAGGAGGCAGCAGAGTAATCTCTCAAGTGTCCAAGTTTCTTCCACTCAGAAAAGCAGAAATGCCTGACACAGCACACAGGCCAGGTGAGTAAATGCTTGTATTTTAGTGTTCTTGCTTTTCAGACATAAGGCTATTCAGGGAAAAGCAGCTAAGGTGGTGCCCAAACTCAAACTGTAAAAATCCATGAGTCACACTCTTTCTCCATCTTCTGTTGTACATAGCTGTTTTATTCCTGGATACTTGTCAAAACATAAACACTTCAAAAACTTCAATGCTATTGTGCGTTCACTTACTATATTATGTGACTTTATTGCTTTCCTTACAACTCCACTCTGATTTTTCTCCAAAGGAACTACATACACCATCTCCATAAAGGCTTAATTTTTAATGTTTTGTTGGAGAATGAGAAGAAACAAGAAGTAAGGAGGGAGAGAGAGGCATCACACACACAATAAAAGAGGTCAGTTGTGGAGGAAAAGAGCATTTCAGAATAACCGCAGCAGGTGTTATTTCCGAAATAAATTACTCTGGAAGTCTATTACCCACTCTATATCTCATATAAAACTAAAAATGAGCTACTCTCAGTGCTGAAGGGCAAAGTCGCAAGACAAGTCCTTTGACATTAGGAAAGCCTTGCAGCAGGTTCTGAGGACCTGAATGAAAGAAGAGCTCTCCAGTCTAGAAACTGGACAGAAACATTTCCTTGGAGTACAGCAGAACACCTGACATCTACTGAACACTACCTATGCCAGCAAGGCACACCAAATGCTGGTAGCAGCATTTTCATGGACCACAGAGGAAGAATTTTTCATTTCCTCTAGGGGACAGAGAAATAGAGTTTCTGTTACCACATTCTCTTGCCTCAGGTTTTTTTTCAGTTAATAGTGTTATTAGCGGGATGAATAAATGAATTGAAGTCAACAGCCAGAAAAAAATTATATTAATAATTGCTATCAGTTACATGTTGATGAGATTGTACAATAAATATACCACAACATGGATCACCATGTTGCATTGTCTCGTGAGAAACAACACATAATGACCTGAATATCAGAGGATATTCTCAAATGTCAAAATCTTGAGAAACAGTCCCAAAATATACTTGTGATATCTGTTATGCTGTTTGATTATTTGCCTGTGAACCTTATAACAGTTATTCACAAAGTGATTTCTGAAACCAGATTGTGATCCCCCTGTATAAAATAGCTATATGAACTTTTAACATGCACTACTTTCTACATCATCAGCTGACTGCACATACCTTAGCAAAAGTTATAGTTATAATGAAAATCTCAATATTTTCACTGATATGAACAATGCTGAAAAACTGTCCCCCTACATATGTTTAAACAGGTGAGAAAATAAGGAAACAAATGATGTTACACAGAGACATTTCCAGTTGGGAAAAAATAAAAAGCAGTTGCTGATGTCCAAGTAACTTGTAGCTCCTACATGTCTTTTCACTTCATTATTTCATGCATGTGTAACTCTCTCCAGTTCTTCAGATTTACTCCCATTTCACAGTCCTCCGAGCAAGCAGATGAGGCCCATCAGGTTAATACATTCTTATTATGTACTCATGTATTTTAGTGTTCTTGCTTTTCAGACATAAGGCTTTATTTATTTAAATGTGGCATTCACCCTTTAGTGCATTTATTACAAGGCTGACATTTTACCATTTTTTTCCCATCAGAATCAACCAGGAGCATTAACTTTTATTGAGGCCTTTATCAGCATTTGTCTGAGTTAGAAGTTTTCAAGGCTACTTATCATTTAGATGTTGTGTTGGCTTGTAAAATTTTACATCATTTTCCTCTTAGAAGTCACATGCTATTCAAGGTGCAACAGAAAAGTCACAAACAACAGTACTGCTTTGTGACTTAGAAAAGGGAAAGGAGAAGAGTGCTTTGGGTGAAAGGGGCTGGCGGGGAGGAAGCAGGAATGGGAGGGGCTGCTGGGTTTTTTTTAAGCTCTCTGAGCCAGGAGAGAAAATTCTGTTTTCACTCAGAGTGAAAAGAAGCCAGAAACCCTTCTTATCCCATTTTAATCTATACAAGAAGACCTATCCATCCTGCAGAAGCGCGACAAGGAGTCAGAAAGGGATAAACCACCTAAGTTTGTTTTTAACTTGTACAGCTGTATCTTTCATGAGAGATGATCTCAGGAGAAAGGTTATAATCCATGTGCTCCTTGCGGTGTTGACACCAGTAGCTTTCCTGATATTAATGCACCAGCGTGTTTTACTAAGTGTTTTCTCTTTCTGGTCAGAGCTGTTACCTCTAATGAAATTAGTTTTGCTGTTACAAACCATTCAGTCCATAATACAAAGCAGGAAAATTCTGAAGCCCTATTTCTTAGTCTTCCAAAGGGAAAAGCAGTCAGGCAGTTTGACTTTGCATAACCAATGATTCTGTTCCATTGGATCTTTTCGCATGTAGTAACCACTTCAGCAGAAATGTGTAAGATGATACTCAGCTGACATTGGGTTTCCCTGATTATGAATTCCTAAGTACTAGAGAAATTATTCATATTTAGCAAGAAAGAGTTTAAATAAAGTTAAAAATTTTGCAGCAGATTCTAAATTAACCATTAATTGTATGATGAAACAATTTGTTGGGGTTATACTGGAATTAAGAGTGCCAAAGAATATATGATTTGCCTTTTTTTTTCGTTTACATGAACTCTACAACTTCCTTCTCAAAAGAATCCCAAAGTTTTCTTCGTAGCACAAACTGCTATATAACCCTCACGTGTACTTTTAATCCGCTCAACACAGTCAGGAACGCGGCTCAGGCACAAAGTCCCCACAGAACTCAAGACACACTACTCAGGCATTGCACAGCAGCTGCCCTTTCTGGACATGGAATAGCAGCTTCTTCCTGGAAATTCCCTCTTCCCCTGGCTCCCCCTGATGCAGAGCCTTTTGCACCCAGAAGAATCCTACAGCTCTAGGGTGAAGGTGCCTGCCTCGTCACCAGTCAGCAGCAATAATTCCTGCCCTGCTCAACATTCACAACAGAAGCGCCAAACAACCATGAAGATTTTTGAAGTCATCAGGGACATTTTTAAAGGTCTTTCTTGTATGTCTTCTGTTTTCTTCTCTGCTGCAATTCCTGTTCTACGTTACTTCCCCGTCCCTTTGCTACTGTCATGTTTGTCACTGGCCCCATCACAACAAGGAATGTTTAATTTTAATATTGGCTTGTTCCTTAAATCATCTGATTACAGAGCATTTAATGAAAAGGTTAGTGTTATACTTCCCATCTATTAGATACGAACAGAGGATCTGAACCTGGAATTCAAGTCCTTTGAAATACAGTTCAATGGGAAGAGTATATACTATTTTCCTATAGCATTCCCTGTTTGAGCATAATTAAATACAAATCAAAACCCAAACTAAACAGGTTGTTCTAGGCTTAATAAGATACTTATTTTCTGTATTTTAAACATCAGGCCAAGCATCATCTGAAAATATCCCTTTAGGTTAATTTCACCAGGCAGACATTTATGGAGATTCACTGTAAGGAAGATAGTAGTCCTTTCACCACCTCCAGTACATCCCTTGCTATGTCTCTGTCAATCATTTTCTTGATTTAAACTGATCTTGGATAAAAATAGAAAAAAACAATGGTTAAAAAACCCTCTGCAGTCATCCTATTATTTCTGTGAATGTGACAACAGTATTTGGGAGAGACAAACTAAATGATTTCTAAGTTGATTATAATATATTGCTGCATATATATAGATTTATAGGGTTTTTTCTATGGAAGTGCTAGATAGTGCTAAACTTAATTATAAAATTACTGTTACAGAAAATGCTATTCTGGATACTAATCCCACAACTTATATTAATCTTTTATGTTCAAAAAGTACTTTCTTGGAAAGACCATTTTGTAGACTAAAAGAGATTCTTCAATCTGTCATTTTCATTAAATTTTGCAATTTGAATTGATTCTATATTAAACTGTTTACATAACCAGGAAAAAAGTTATATGCACTTCTAATCTGAGACTAATAGAAAAATGATATAAAAATAAGAAACTGGTCTTAGAGATATTAAGGAAGCTTTGAAGACTATACTTCTACTTAAAACTGGAGAAAGACTGTAGTACTTCAGAAGTTCTATTTCACAATTTTCAGAAAAACTAAAGCAAAATTTCTACGTTAATGTCCTCGGCTCCACAGCTTAGGAAGCCTGGACGACCTCACCAAAGCTACTCTTTGCTTCTGAATACCAGAGGTTCTCAGCACAGTAAATGCTATAACATTTTGTTTCCTGATAGGGTGTTTACAATACAGTGGTATATTGCTATTTTCTTTTAGGGTGTGTTTACATTGGCAGCAAAAATAAATCAAGCTTGAATGTTGCATTGTTGGGGTTTTTTTTATTAACCTTGATTACCTTGCATGATTTAACCTCTTGCAAGTATTTTCTATTAAAAAAATAACAATAAGGAAGCAAAAACAGGTACAGAGGAGGAATAACATTTAGAATGGCCAATGAAAATCCAGTCTCTTAGCAAATTGACATTGTAAAAGTTATAGTTAGGACAAGATTGAAATAGGAATACATTGCAAGTGGAATATCTGAAATCTTCAGTGTTATAGAAGAGAAAATAATAAAGCCACAATCAATTGAAGCCACTTTATAATGATAGAATGCCAAAAAAAACCCCCATAGGCCAATATAAATTCATTAAAAAAAAAAAATAATACATATATAGAAAATTCAAGTACTACACACAATTTTTCTAAACCTTAGAACACTGGATATTTCTAAACATCCAGTATCTAAAGGGGGCCTGCAAGAAGGCTGGAGGAGGACTTTTTAAAAGGATATGGAGTGAAAGGACAAGGCGGAATGGCTTAAACTTAAAGAGGGTAGGTTTAGGTCAGATTTTAGGAAGCAATTCTCTACTGTGAAGATGGTGAGACACTGGAACAGGTTGCTCAGAGAAGTTACAGATATCCCATCCCTGGGAGTGCTCAAGGCCAGGTTGGATGGGTCTTTGAGCAACCTGGTCTAGTGGAAGTTGTTACTGCCCTTATCAGAGGGGTTGGAACGAGATCATTTCTGAGGTCCTTTCCAACCACAACCATTCTGTGATTCTATGTTTAATAAACATAATTTATCATTTAATTAATGTAATATTTCAAAACCTAACCCAAACTTCATAAAAAACCAATCAAAAAACATAACCTGTCTGTCTTCTGGGAAACGAGTAGCTCTGCAAGCAGCAGAGCAATAAAAAACTTACTGTTTTGCTACAGGTTTGAGTTTTATAGTTCATTATAAGCTACGACTGAAGTTTCCTCCCTGGCATGGCAATAATCCTCTTCCTCGTTTGCATGACAAAAAATTACCAGTAAAATGAACCCTGAAAAACAATCTAAATTAAATAAAAATTAAAATCTATCTGTAATTATGACTAGTTACCTTTACCAATGAGCACGTTTGTTAATTTCCAAAATACCCTGACTAAACTTCAAAAACAATAAAACCAATGCAACAGGTGACCTTAGTTCAGTTAGTTCAGAGAGTAAAAAAGGCCATCAGATGATGTCATCTAATTTAAAACAAATGTCTCAGATATCTGTTAAGACTTTCCATGACTACTGGACCTCATCTACATAGTATGAGTATGACAACCTGGTCATGATCCAGTGGCCCTATAAGCACCAAGGCGGTGAAAATCCCCTATCCAAGCCTAAAGTTATTTACATGAATGACATGTAAATACGTCTTTCAATAACAGATAACGTGCCTGGAACTTTGCTCATAGGACAGGAACAGGTAGAAGGTTTTGAATCAGCACAATTTGAGTAAAGAGGGCCCATTGCGGGGAAAAAAAAAAAAAAAGTACCACAATGGTGTTAATCTGTGGAGAGGTTGACAAGGGCACTCAAGGACAGAAAACTGAAACATAAACCACTAGTGAAGACTTTTAAAATTCATTGCTGGTCCTTCCAAAGATATTCAGTACATGAGTGTAGATGTGTGCCATGAGAACAGGAGCAAGTTACAGCAGTGAAGATCAGCTCCTCATCAGGAATATAAAGCAGCTAAGAACTGAACCCAATCCAAATGAAGTGAGATTGTATCAAGCAAGTCACTCACATGCCAGTTTCAAGGCAAAGACTAGAAAGTATCTGAAAACGAACCATAAAAGAGAGAGAAACAGGTTCTGCAATCAAACAATCCCTCAGGTGTGTCAGACAAAGTCTTCACCTCTCTTCTAAGCACGCTCAAACTGTTCCAGTGGGGTAAGTCTCAGGACAGCATCGCACATGAAAGGAACCGATTCTTTAGGCACTGAAAAATGGAAATTCCCTCAATAATATGTTGAGAATAGAAATAACTACAGACAAATGGCCACTGGAGGTAAACAAGAGATCAGATAAGCAGCTGCAGTACCAGCAAGAGACCCGAAACATTAAAGGCAAATTACTTCCTGAACGCCAAGCAAACAAATGTTCCTTTCTGCACAATCACTCATTTCAATCTAGACTAAATTACAGCTCAATTAACACTTTCTGAGAAAGCGAGAAATATAAGCTTAAATTCCTTCAGGCCAAAGTGGTATTTGAACTGAGGTACCTCATTTCCTGCTCAATTGTTCTAGGATTTGCAGGCAAGGACCTATTAAAACCCACCCCTTTTCTTGGCAGTCATCTTCTTGCTTTTCAAAGAAGAATGTAAACTGGAAAGGACTGGTCCTACAACTGATTTGGAGTTTCTTTATGCTTACTTTATGTTTTCCTAACAAAGCAGGCACCTGCTAGAGCTCTAAAGGAACAATTCTGAGTCCTGATTGAGGTGGTAAATTGAATTCAGTTGCTCAGAGCAGGAGCAGATACTGCCCTAGGCACCCAAGGAAATTTTTGGTAATGTCACAGAGATGTCTGCAAGGTCAGCAGGATATGAGAGCAAGATAAGTGCCGGACTGTAGCTTTGTATGATGGGCTTACCAATTCCACGTAGATAATTCTTTACCATCAAAATCCTTTATTGGATTTGTTCTTTTGAGTTTGATATTTTATTATATTTTGTGAATGGTAGTTTGCCTATTGCCTTTTTCAATTTACTTTAATAGAAACATTTCAGTGTGCCAGCAGTGGTTGTTACCTGTCCTATATGTACTAGTGTGATGGGTTGAGCCCAGCTGACAATTAGGTACTCATTCACTTGTTCACTTCCCCACAGTGGGCTGGGATAAAGAATCAGGAGAGTAAAAGTGAGGAAACTTGTAGGTAGAAATAAAGGCAGTTCAATAGTTAAGGCAAAAGCTGTGCTCACAAACAAATCCAAGCAAAATAAGATATTTGTGCACTACTTCCCAATGTGATCCTGCATAAATCTCTCCTTAGTCACTTCCCAGGAAGGAGGGCTTCATCACATCTAACTGTTGTTTGGGAAAACAAATGCCATAACCAGAAATGTTCCCTCTTCCTCCTTCTTTCACTGAGCTTTTATGGCTGAGCACAAGATCGTATGGTGGGAATATCCCTTCGGTCAGTTTACATCACCTGTCACTGCTGTGTCCCCTCCCTACCTCTTGCCTTCCATCATGCTAATTGCTGTGGGAAAGAGTGAGGAAAAGAGAAAATTCTGTGGAAATACTGCTCAGCAATAGTTAAAACATGGATGTGATATCAGCTGCTTTAGTCACAAATCCAAGACCACAGAGCACCACAGAGCACTGTGAAGAAACTTAACACCATCCCAATTATTTACTTACTTTGAATTGCTGATTGAGCTTTTCTACTGTTTCAATACAGAAGGAAAAAAACAACCAACGAAAACCAAAACAAACAAAAAAAACCCACAGCAACAAAAGCCCCTCAAAACAAAAACAAACAAACAAACAAAACACAACATGCCACAAAAATCCACAAAAACACAAAACCAAAGAACAGTACATATTCCTGATAGAGTGATGGTAGACCCCATTCTGAAAAAATATAAAGGTAAATTCATGTTTAGAATAGGGTAAGAGAGAGGCTGAAACACTAAATATATCCAGTTCTCAAAGAATGCTCTAATCAAGGGATACAAAAACTCTCCTCAAAGTGGAACATAACGTCACTAGTTCTGAAACAGCTACATAAATGAAAAAGTCAAAAAAGGCAACTCTCCAACGGTTTTCTTAGGCAGCAGCAGATGCTTCAGGACAGGTGTAAATCTTGCTGTTATTTTTTGTTCTGTATTCTCCCTGCCACTAGAACAGTGGCCAGACCTTAATTCAAAGGGAGGTTAATACATTCTTCAGATTAAGAATGAAAATATGTGCCTGTTTTAACCAGGTATGGACAATGCAAAGCTTCAGCTTTTGATCTTATAGGCACTCACACATTTTTATATTAGGTTCCATTTATATTGTTCTAAGTCACTAATTGATGAGTTTATTATCAGTCAACACAAAAAAAATAAAAAATAAAAAAAAAGGCAACAGGAAAACAGACACTAAGCACTGGGTTACAGGCTGAGCATAAGAAGTCCTGATTCCTGAACCTTTAGAGAGAATCCCCATGTAGTTTCAGAGCTCCATACGTGCCTACATCTTATTAAAAGGGAGGGTAGGTAGAGAAGAGAGTGAGAGAATGCATTGTGATTTAATGGCCTTCAAAAGTAGTCAATTGACTGGTGTATTTTAAGGGATAGAATGAAGATTTTTCTCTTTTACAACACTGAAAGCTGTCTGGGTAAGGTTTACACTGTAAGAGCATACAAATAAGGAACACTTTTTTATAGGTTCTGATGGAGCCAAGGCTGAAGTAGTAGAGGAGGAAATTGTAACATTTCTTTGTTACCTCTTTTTATTGTGACCTTGAGGTCACCACAATTCTTTTCTAATAACAGAAAAATCAGCTATAAACAGATAGTGTTGTTTCATCTCTTTTTCCTTTTGGGCATACCATAATGATTACACAGTGAACGTTTATCTCAGTCTTTATCACATTGTTTTAGTGGTAAAGTACACTTGACTTATTGTATTCTATATGTTCTATCAAAACTTATTTTACTGTTATCTGTTTTATCTGAATCACAAGAGGTGCAAAAGGACGGGAGGTCTTAATTAGAGAAGTCTGGATGAAATAATTAAGAAACGGTAAATTGCAAGCAATAATTGTATTTCTCAAAGTATGTACAATGTAATGTTTCGGCAGCTATTTGTAACAAGCTAAATACTCTCAAGAAGAGAAATAAAAGGAGAGCGAATTTTATTAGTGCTTAGTTTTCCATCTTGGTGACATTTTCATCTAAGTGAGTTTAATGTCCCAAAAGGCATGAGGACCAAAGCCTTTTCTCTGTAGCTCAAGAAATGAAAATTTAGGCAGATCCAGGGTGATGATAAAAAAATAACCAACCTTTGTAAACACGGAAGATCCAAAATCCAAACATTTTCCATTTCGACATGCAAAGGAAAGACATGGTCTCTTCTTCAGGGTCATCATCCTGAACAAAACTAGAGGTCCGCTGGGGCACTACAACATGCCACTGACATTAGCTCTCTAAAGGACCAAAGTGTTGAACCCACTTATCTCCAGGTTCCCCTTTTTTTTTCAGTCTGCTTGCAATCTGTGTGTTTCTGGAAAGCTCCTCTGCAAAGAGGGGGTTCTTTTTGGCTTTTTCTATCTGTTTATACCACGAAGGTCCCCTCTTAGAGAATACAGCTCTTTGAGTCATGCATAGTTAAAGAAATCAAGAATGTAGTCCTGAGGGCAGGACATGAAAAGCTCTGTATCAGTGAGTGATAGAATTTGAAACTCTCTTGCTCTGACTCACGTGAGTTCGTGTGCCAGCTCCCTTATGTGTGAGCAGCAGACCACACACCAGAACAGGGACATGTCACCTTCCTCTTGCAGCCACCATGACAAAGCAAGCTTTGCTTGCTTCTGTATGCCATTCATGCTTCTAGAAGCACTTCTCTACTTCCTTTCCTTTATGAACATCCATACACTAACCCCAGATAAATACTGAAAGGTATATTTTTATTTTACAACATTATTGTCAGCAGCTACTGTTCTAACAGTTGTCAAAAAGCAAAATTCAGAAGAAAGATTCCCTAGATCTTGCATAATACATATTTGACTGCCTTCCCATTCACACATGTTAAAAGATGTGCTAGTGGATTTATCTTTAATGACAGTTCACAGAGTTATAACTCAGGGGGAAATATTCTGGCTGACATCACCTAAAAGCACATGGAAAACTACAGTAGAAGAGAACCCATGGCCTTATCTATGCATACATACATTGGGAATTTTTATTCTTGTATCTCAAATAGGTTAGACATAATTCTTATTTACTTTATATATTTTAAAATTCATATATATTATATATGTTCATAAGCAGGAAAGCAATTGCTCTAAATGGCAGGTCATATATTAGACAATACTTTAGAAACCCTTCCATACACTAATCTATTAAAAGCTTCACAAATATTTCTTATTTTTTGTATTCATTGAAATGCAGGAGAGAAAAACACAGGGCACAAGTCCATATGTTTCTAATAGTTTTTTAAACAATCTGCTGCTAAGTGCTTTTTCAATTGCATAATACATTAAGTGCTTCATAGACAGGTCTTTCAGCTTCCCACTCATATACGATTCTTTCAGATGAGGTCAGGGAGTCTGCTGTTTTGACCCTCAGATTCCATCTCCAACCTCGTTTGATTCAGGCTGGCAATACAGTTAGCAATGATTATGTTGCACTCCCACTACCAAGAAGCCAGAAAGGTAGGGTACATTCTCTTTGTCAACTCTTCAGCTTATCACATGACTTTATTTCCCCACTGCCTAGCAATGAGGTCTCACTTGAGTGTAACATCATAATACAGATTCCAGAAGTAAATGAATAAAATTTGTCAATATTTTCAAATCCTTTAATCTGATTAGAAGTTTAACCATATGTTTTTATTTATTTTCATTTACTCCCTGTATTGGAGATCTACAAAACAGAAATACAAGTCTGTCCCACTCATCTGTGTACTTCTAATATACAGTAAAGATTAGCAACACTGCAAAAATATTTCTAGCCCTAATTTGGTACATCTTAGGACAATTACTTTCTGGTGCTATACAGCTTCCAATGGTAATAATATTCTTTGCTGCAAATACCATACCTGAAATCTTATGTTCATGTCACATAGCAGAATGACAGGAGCTCACATCACTGAGATTCCCAAAGATCAGAAGACTTTGAAACTTTTAAAAAAACCCCTAGGTTTTATGTGAATATGAACTAGAATAGCTGACTTCTTAAGCAGAGAAAGTTCAAAGTAACGGTAAGACTGAATAGATGTAAATGATGGCCACACTAGTCCTTTTCAAATTGTCCTTCAAGGCATTGCTCCCACTCTTCATTTTAGTAACTTGAAACATTTTCTGAGCTGTAACAAGTTCAGCTCCATCCCAGCAGTCATCAGGCCGTTCCTGTCACCAGGGCCTCCTTGCACTCTCAGGCTCAGCCCTTGACCTGTAGGTCTCTCCCCTGAGACTTTTACAGTCACTCCCCCTGTCCCCAAGAAAAAAAAGCAACCCCTCCTTCCACACAGATCCTCTGGATACCTCCACTGTATTCAAACAAAAAGATGAATAACAATGAAATCATACAGAGCAGGTGCCACAAGGAGAAAGTTACGGGTCCCCACCGTGTGGCTCCCAGTAAAACCACGCTGCTGAACGCTGAAGCAATGAGGCAGTATCTGCCCCAGCTCCTCCATGTGCTACCAGGGCTTCTCCCAGGGCCACATGTGATGGCTCCATGCTCTGCACATTTTCTGCTGCACACACATAAAAGAGACAGCGCTTTCGTAGGAGACCACACACTGCTTTCCTCAGGCCACATTGTTGCCACACTGTGATCTCTCCTCCATCACCACATGAGAGCCTGAATAAATGCACCTTTGCTTGCGTGCAAAAACTCACGTCTCAGAAAATGCACATAAATTAGAAGTAAATATTATGATAATTTAAACTTAGCTTGGCTACTTTTTCACAGGCTTAAACCCCAGAAAGCACCTGAAGTTGAAGGGTAAATCCTTTTTTTTTCAGAGGTTCCTGGAATACAAAGTTTACAAAATCTCCTTCAGTACAGCAAAGCAGCTGCATATGGGAGAGGAGGATAAATGAGCAGGTCACCTCTTCAGATGTCTCCAAAGGTGCAAGGTATTGACTTCTAGGGCATTTATTCAGGGCAACTGCAGTGGAAAAGCAGAACTGTCTGTGACAAGGTGATAACCCCGGGGGACTGGAGGCAGAGGATTAGCAAGGCTGAACTGTGGGGACAGAATGAGGACACCTGCATTGAAGTTCCTGGAAATGAGGCTTCCTTTGCACCTTTACTGATTCAGAAATGTTGTCTTGCAACCATTATGCAAAAGTGCAATTTACTATGAAAAAACTGTCTCAATCCCATGGGCATTCAAGTGGCTGACCACAACTTGGTATAAACATCAGACTACAGCGCAGATGATCCGAGGGGTTCATCTTCAGTGTCCCAAGGAAACATTAATTTCTTGCAGTGAACTATAGCCCAGCTGTAAGAGGCATCGAACTTAGTGTAACAGTANTATGGATATGTGAATAGAAAGAGTTATCCATTCTTTTCATTAATCCAGGACAATCTGAAATATTTATCTTAGGAGAATGCAAATCTGTTCTCATTTAGTCTTACCATATCCAAAAAGAGTTAAGATAGTAATCAGCAGTCATTAACTCATTTTACTACTAAGAATACAATCTGTTCAACAAGAATTAAACCATAAGAATTAATTTGACAATCTATGAACCTTCTGTTTCCTTCCTGGAAGTATTAGTACCATTATTATGGAGATTATATTCACCATTTGCTGTGATCAGCATTTTACTACAAAAATATTAATTTCTCATTTGGGAAAGAAAGGTGTTTATAACTGACAATGCAGTAAGACTTGAGGTTGACGATTCCTGTATGCCATGCTCTTGGCATGTTTTGTGATTGGAGATCAAATAAAACTCAGGCATTTATATGCAACCATCAATAACATCTCTGTGACACTGTTGATGCCTGAACACAATTTTCTTAATTAAAAACAAAATAAAAAGACAGAATGTTATTAAATCAGACCTTCAACACACTTAGTTCCTTCAGATGAGTGTCTGAGACCCTTTCAAGAAAGTTTTTCTAGTGAGGTGTCTTGCTCAAAGCTGGATTCCAAACTCAATACAGAGCAAAAGGCCACTCAAGCATCTCTTGCTGATACTTGTAACATCACTGTGCTGGCGTGCTCACAGTCTCAATAGCACTGTGTCAATATTCTCACCTGGGAATAGACAGGAACTTGTGAGCAGTTTATGAAGATATGGAGCTGAGGAGCAGCCATGTTATCCCAGCTTGCACAGTATGTGTGAAAGCCTAAATTTTGTCGCCAAACGCAGATGAAGCTGCCATCAGTGTGACAATACTCAAAAAAACGCAACAGCAAGTGTGCACAAACCAGGGAGTCCACTTTGGTTGGGAAGAGGACAAAGGAGGCTGGTCACAGATCTGAAAACTTCTCTTTACCTTGCATGCACACACATGGATTTTACACAGAGCATGCCAAGTAGATTTTCCCCTTTCCCTGTAGATCACTAAGTAATGAGAACAAATTATATCGATATAGATGTGGTTAGACCTGGTTGGAAAGTATTTCCTCCCTCTCAAATCTAATTTTTTTTCTTTTTTTTTTCCAATAATTTTTTTATAGTAATAATTTATGCTGTATTGTGTAGGGCACATAGCTAGACATGGTAAGTTACTTGTTTTCTATAGGGAGGGATTAAACATAAACTGAATTTCCTGCAAGTAAAACTTTAGCATAAAGATGCTTTAAATACATAGAATAAAATAAAAATTTTGCTGCTTCATAAGTAAAATAACAAATAACTGCTAATCTTAGCAGACCTTGGAGTGACATAGTGGGTTGTTATGGGGAAGTTTCCATGCAGCTATTTTCAGGGATTATTACTCATAGGAGATTGAAAGCAACAGGAATACTCTGCCCTAAAAATACCTTTTTTTTCCCCTACATATTTAAATCAGTGCCTTGCTCGTGATGGTGATGGTTGAGTGGCAAAGCTGGAGAGAATGAACAGAGCAAGCAGATCTTAGGAAACTTTTCCGCTACGTTGTGCTGTTGTCAGTCAGCTTTTGTTAACTGCTGATCATCAAAGGCCTTTCAGAACTTAATCATTTAGAGAAAAGGTCCCAGAATTATCCAAATATATGTAAAACATAATAAATTTTTGTGCTTTTTAGAGAACATTCTGAAATTATTAAATAACTTGCACATTTTATCAGCAGAAATAGTCAGAGACAGTTCTGCATTACTTTGTGTGCATCTACACAGGTTTATCCTTAGAGTAGTCTCCTTGGCAAAATTAGCAGATATGCATAGGCTTTTCAGCCTAGAGGCGCATGCTGTCATTTGACTGTGCCTGTTCTGCTTGGGAAACATTTATCTTAGTACCTGTCCAATACAGACAGACCATAAATAAAATTCAGGCATCAATAGTCCCAAACCAAGGAAGATTTAAGTGGTATTCAGACCTATCCACTCTTCTTCCTGACACTAACTGGACACAAATCCCTGCTTGAAATACTTCATAGCTTGTCCAATGCTCTACTGCAAGTCCAGATTCAAGTTTTGCATTCAAAATCCAGCTCTACACTCCCAAAAAGTTATTTAATTATATGATTTAAGACAAACAAAACACAGTACACTAGAGACACTAAACTGCTTGTTACTGCTCCATTCCTCCTCTATTTTTCACCAAAGAATTGTCTGCAAATTTCCTCAGAAACATTAGATATTGCAAGAGGTGTTTTTTATTCTATGGGATTGTGAAAAATTTGCTGAATAGCTGTTCCTATTTCCTGACTGATAGAATTTCTCATTAATATTTCCCAATGTTTAAATACACCTGAAGAGCAAAACAGGGAAAAAAATGTCAAGCAATGTCAGTAGGTCAGTAGTTTTGTTTGATAAATTCCTTCACAACCTTTTTTTTTTTTCAGAAGCTGTTTACTGACTTTAAAAAAAGGGGGGATTAGCCTATTTTTGGAAGCATAGCGTATATCTCAATGACTCTTTTCTTATAAAAAAAAAACAACTCTTTTCCGAAATGCGAAGAAATGGTCCTGCTTACACAAATAGCTCACAAAACTCTTCTGAGATGCAGTATTTCTTTAAAGAAATAAAAGCCTACTTAAACTGTTAACTTTTATGTTTCACCAAGAGTTACAGCAGACATCAAAGTTAAAAGTACTTTATGTTATCCCTAGACATCTAATGGGGCAAATTATAATTAAATTTAATACTGCAAAATGAAGCTTGTCAATCCACATTGCCATATTGAATTTTTAATAATCGTTCTCCAAATAAAGAAACATACCACACCATAAAAACAAAAAATAAAATTTTCTTATAGCTGTAATGGTGATAATAGCTAATGTTTTAGATCATATTGTCAGAGGCTACTAAAATTGGACAGCTCCTCCAATCTCAAACCACATAGCTTTTATGCTTTTTTATTGATTTAAGGTTTAAATAAAATAAAATTAAAGAAGTGTACTAAAAATTAATATAAGATAATGAAAACAGGGGCCAACACATTAATAAAGACTAAAGGCAGGTTGGACTCCTCAGAAATGACGGTGTTAAGAGCTACATTATTAGGAAGGTAAAAGTTATAAAGCTGCTACATAAATCCTGACATAGCAGACAGATGTTCTAAAAAAGCTTCTAAGTTTTATCTCACAGATAAAACCAATTTTTGCCAATGAATTATGGTCCTGGAGTTAACAACACTCTCAGCTTCTGGAAACTCTTAAGCTAAAGAGTTCTTGTCCTATGGAAAACCTATTTCTTCATTACATTTCAGGTGTCCATTCTCCACACCACTGCAATATGTTCTCACAAAAACATTTAAAAAAACCCGAAGAAAACACAAGGTGAAATCTCCCACCTGGTGAGTAATCTGGGTAAGGAGATTTTCTATAGGCAGAGCAGACATCTACATTTACCTCTGGGCATACAGAACGTCTTGTTTGTAGTGAAGAGCATTTTCTACATCCACAAAACAAAATAAATTCCAAATGCACTGACAAAACCCACTCAGGACATCAGAGCTATTTTGCCTGTACTGAGCAAGCTAGTCATCTCACGTGAAGTTTAAAGATTCCATGTTTAGTCTAAGCTAATTGTCCAGGCACTTTCTGTAGACAATGGGAGAAAGAGACACCTCCATACAGCAATTTATCCTACTCTGTCTGCATAAATATCTATTATTGGCAGTGTGGAATTAATAGAGATTTCCTTTGTACCATAGGGATAAATAAATTAGATTAGACATCTAACTTATTGGATAGATAAAGTGTAATGAATCCTTCTGTGAGGTGGTTGCAATGACACAGAACTTCTAACAACCTTGATTTAAAGCACTGAAAGGGCATGCATTGAGCACCACAAAAATAATCCACAGTCACTGTAGAAGGTGGGGGTTTTTTTTTACTTACACAATGCTATTGTTTTTGAAAAGCGGATAAGCTAAGAAAACGCTGATTAAATACTTCCTACAACAGTGGACTGAAAGTCATCGACAGAATCCATCAGTGTTCCTTCTCCAGTGCTCTCACCACTGATAACCCACGTAACTTGTAACAACCCTGCTACTTATCACTTGTGCCCCCCCCATTTTTAAATCAGAAAATGATATACCTCTAGTATATTCTAAACTCTGCAAGTAAACAGGTTAACCACGTTCTGCATCCATTTTTTTAATAATTCCCTGAAAAGTCATTTAAAGTGAAACCTTGAAAAATTCTGCTTTCTATTAGAGCAAGAGGTGGTCTTTCCACTCGAGAAGCTGAAAAGAACAAGAGTAAATCCACAGTAATAACCACACTCTGCTAATGAAACAATTTGTGTTTCTTCCTTATTAAACTATCTAGTTCTGTTATATTATTATGCCTTGAACAAATTTTTTAAAATCAATTAATTTGTCACTGGGAAGTAATGCGGCTGTCCTGTCACTTTTGCTCTTGTTCCTCATAATACCCACTATTTATTTGTAAGCCCTTATGCTATTTCCTGAAGAGGTTTAATTAATTGCCTGAGTCTCTTCAGCAGAAAAGCTCTTCTTTCTTATTTTTTCTCCCTTTTTAAAGAATGACTTTCAAAGAACACTTTATTTCAATTGCAAATGAGTTCGAACTTACCAGACCTTTAAAGAATTATAATAAATCTGAGAGTGCATTAGTCAGGTTTAACTTGAATCTACGCACTGCAGAGAGCTTTGCTAAATGATTTCAGGGTGTGTCAGGATTCTGTTGCTGTACTGGGATTTTGCAATGAACTGTACCCCTAGCAGGTGTCCTCTGCAGACCCACACCATTTTTTTGGTGTGTTCTAACATAGATTTAGTAGCTCTAAGCATCTCCAGTATGCCCCACAGAGAGCTGGCTGACTATTAAACCAACAGGGACTTAATTACAACAATGCTGCACTGAGAATCCTACTTCATGAATGAAAAAGAGGGATATGGTTACTCTAATGCAATCAGTTCTGTATAAAACTGTTTATGTACATACAAAATGCACCGGCTTTGCATTAAAGTCTTCTCTTTGCTCACTGTAGGTGGATAATATACATTTTTATGGTTCAAATAGTTGATTTCCCATAGCTGAAGCTCCTGAAATATTTCATAAATGTCTTATCGTTAAAAGAGGAATTTGAACTGGGAAAAAAATGAATGCACATAAGTGACCATGTGTTGATGTGGTGTTGACCAAGCTAAAAAAATAAATCCAACCTTCTTTTGTTCAGAGACTATTTTTCTCTTTCTCATAGTAAACACATATCTGTGATGAATTCTAGTCACATCTGACTAAAAGCAGAGACCTTTCCCAGCTGCTAGTATACCCATGTCCCAAGCTACCGCAGGAGATTCTCCTAGTTGAGAAATCAGTATATCAGTCAAATTCTTGAAGGCAGGGTGGAGAAAGGGATCCTTAAGGAAGAAAGGTTACAAATATAGCTTCAAAGAGAAAAATATTATTAGATTTTTAGTTATTGTAATATTACCATCCAGTGAAAACAATGGGAATATAAACAGGTCTTACGACAGGGAGCTATGTAAATTTCATTTAAAACTCGGTCAAGCTATTGTGGTAAATCTTGCTGTGTATGCTCTTAACAGTGTAAGATGATTAAACAACAGTCTATAGTGAAAGCTACAGGAAATAAAGACTGCTTAGTATAACTATGATAGGCTATGAATAAGTTATATGTAATTATGTCTATTTTTGTCATTGATTTAATTGGATGGGAAATAAATATGTAAAAACTTGCACTTTTGAGCAACTGTGGCATGAACCATATTAATTATATGTCCCACACTGTGTTAAAAAGAGGACTGTACTGCACAGGAAACAAACACTGCATGAAGCAGGTGTCTGCCAGGGTGCTGAAAAATTCTCTTATCACGTAATGTTGTTTTCCAGGCTTCCCCAGAAAGCAGTAAATCCTGACTAGATATCTCCATTATTTTACATACATTCTTCACAGAAGCATACTACTTAGTAAAGATATACATTAGCAACTTAACCCTTCAGGGAACGTCTGAAAGTTTGAGAATATGCCTTATTTTAAAATCAGTATCAAGTACTGTCAGGCTCTCCTGCAGAGTTCTTGGTGCTCTCCCTTCCCCATGAGGCTGACAGGCAAGGAGCTCTTACTGGCAAGTCAATCATACCACCTGCTGTTAATATCCCTGTTTTCCTCGTTAGATGTTATGTGCTTGTGTTGCTGCAGATATAAATGAAGATATTTATTCCATGTTGTAATTTATAGCCAAATACAGAGTATATAAAAACAACTGAAATGTATAACTTTTTGAATTGGGAATTCATTTTTGCTGACCAATTTTGCTAGAATATCTTCACCAAAAATTCATCTTATTCTGAAATCCCTTGGGCCTATGGTTAGGACACATTTTTCAGCAGAATTACTTTCCAGTACAATTCAAACCAAACTCACAAACATCCTACCTGTCTACGTACTTGTCAGATTCACTGACTCTCCCAGATAGGGTGAAGTAAGTGGGTGTGACTTCTTGCCAGGGTTCTTTTTTTTTAAGTGCTGCCAAACAATTCAGTCATAAACACTACATCATAGACCACACTGAAATCATATAGCCACATCAGATCTCTCCATAACTGTGGGGGCAGAAACTAGCAACAAGGAACCTGGCCGAGATATCTGCAAAGCCTTGGACAAATACCAAAGGCAGGAAGCCTCCCAAGGACAATAAGAGTTAATCTCGTCTGCAGACACCAACCCATCTTCGGACCTCCAAAGGTTATTTGCATTTGACAAGATTTGTAGCTTCCGTGTGTTCCCTGCCCTGTACCCAAAACCTGTTTGGCAAGACCCATTGACCCCCTCCACCTTGTGTCCATGAATAACGGATAAATGTCTCCTGCCTTGTTTTCCCTTAGTTAACATAACATATTCCCTTGATTAGCTTAGCCCATCCCTTCTTTAGCATAACCCGACCTTCTAATTATATCAAACCTATATTACATTGAAATTCTTTTGAATAAATTGTCTTTATCTTCTCCCTGAGACAGAGTACGTAGATATTGACCATAACACATAACCACTAGAGTACAGAGAGTTTAGCTGAAAATTTTTGACCTTAAAGTATAAGGAGCTTATGCTGAGGTCTTGAAGCAGTTATCATCTGGATCATGGATGACTTATGGGTTTTTTTAGTGGGCTTGTTATCTCTAGCTGAGAACCCACTGATTGCTCTCAATATTACTTACCTTTTGTGCTTGTCTTTGTAATTCTTGTCTTTTGAATTGTGGAAGAATTATGAATTCCATTAAGAAAGCTTCTAAGCTCTTTTACAGTATCATCGGGCCAAGTGCTATCTACCATCTATCTACATACTTTGTGAGTGGAGGGGGAAGGAATATCAGCATTTCTGGAACGTAGTTGAAATGCAAAGAACTTCGGGTTTGTAAAGCTTAGGTGAGTCTCTGCATGTGATGTATAGCTACATGTATAGATCTGAGACAAGGTCAATTTTCATTTTCATTTTGGTTTCAGATCATTTGCTCTGGGGAGGATATAATTTGCTGTGCTGTAGGTCTATAATTTTCCTCTTCATTTCTTCTCCCTTTCTTGATTCACTTTCCCGGTAACTTTTGACAATTTCTTTCCCTGCAGTGACAATGTAGATCTGTAGCTGTTGAAAATATTTAGGGGTAATTTATAACAGCCTAATATCTAGTCCAAAAAAGTAAAATCAATAGAAATTCAAATACTCTGATTAGTGGTGCAAAACAGGCCAATGTATGTTACAATGTTAATTGTTTACCTTCTCTTTTGGTTATAAACACTGGGGTTTGTTGTTGTGTTGGATTTTTTTGTTTGTTTTATTTTGTTGCAGTTAGTTTGGGGTTTGGCTTTTGTTTTACTCAAAGATTTTTTTATATTTCCATTAGGAATCTGGTGGTTAATTTTTTCAGGTTTCACTGAAAGAGAGACTGTGTGTATGTGGGAGACACATGGAAAACCCATTTTGTTCAGAATTCCTCAACTAGTCTATGAAGACAAAACTTGCAGGTCGTTTGAGTTTCTCAGCCAAACGCTACTCAATATCCTGATCTAGAGCAAAAATGATCTAGATCATTTGATGTAATGAATGAGTTAACTTTGTTCATAAAATCATAAGAAAAGAAGATTTCATCTGCTTATCTAATGGTCACATGAATGTGAAGAAACTCTTGCTTATCGAAGGCCATGGGTATCCAGTTAAAGTAAACTTCACATCCTGGTGATTTACATGTGAGAGGGGGACGTCTCCCACCTCAAGACAATTAGGGTAATCCTTACCTCCTGACAATTTACACTTGAAGGAAAACATCCATCACCTAACAAAAACTCCAAGAGGCAGTTTACGACCGCCTGGTAACTGTCAACAAGGACACATACACAATGCGGAGATAACCAGATCACGTACACAAGAGTTAAAAATTGTATAAATACAGAGATTTTTCCTCAGTATGATGCAGACTTTTGGCAGAGCACAGTCTCTCCAAGCTGCCCAGCGCTGTTTTGCTCTCTTATCGCTTGCTAATAAATTCAATCTTTGATTTAATACAAATTGGCTCTTCCAATTTGTCACGAGCGTCTATAACATTTGAGAAATTGGGTCATTTGAGAAATCCCATCCCAAATAAGAAGTATGTTTGATTTACATCAATGTATATTGAAGCAAATATTCTTCTTAACTTACAATTTATTTATGCCTTGTAGTAGGTGAAGTTGATGTTCTTTCTCTTCTTTTTGTTTGTTTGTTTGTTTGTTTGTTTGTTTTTAATTAAGTAATGGTAAATTCAGAATTAATTTATTCTATTTATAAAGTTTCTCTTTGGATATTATCTCTACAGCCACCTGTAAAATTTTATTTACCATATATCCCAGGCTTGATCAGCTGTCTAAGAGACAGCATTTTGGTTTAACTGTCTTAATTTTGGAAGCCAAATGGAATCATTTAGTGTAATTAGCAGCAAAAAAACCCACAGAAGCAAAGAAGAAAACAGATTCGTAGCTTACTGCATGGTTCAATCTTCTTTATTTGTGCTTCATTTTCCTGTCACCAAATAAAAAGGAAAAAATTCCTATAATTTTTCAAATAATCCTACAATTCACGTGTGCATATGAACTACCTAAAGTTATCTGTATCTGACACTGTCACCTTAATGCAGGAGTCATCTTGCCTATGTCTGCCTTTACTAAAAGAACTGTAGGGACTGCTCTAAGCAATAGGAGACAGTTGGCAGGTTGTTCTTTATTCTGAATCTTTTTTGTTTCTTTATGTATAACCTTTAAAATACTCCCACTAAATTGAAATTCTTCCTTTTCTTTTTTGTGTGTGAACTTTGAAGTGGGTGGTATTTGCATTTTTATAATATGAGAACAGTTTAAACAAAGAAATGGTGTATAGCCCATCTTAGCTTAAAAAAAAAAAAAGGAGACTGACAATACTTCAACAAGAACAAGTTTAGTTTTTCACGCTTGTTTTAGAAGAACCTCTTTAATGCTATTCTAAAACAACTCTTTGAATGCAACTCTGACACTCACATTATGGCTAGTGAAAGCAATAATCAGCAATAACTGCTTTTGATTATAGCATCATTCAAATGTTTTAAATGGGGAAAAAAAAAAGATGTTTCATAAATCATGTTTCCAGGAATACCACACAAAGGTTTTTTAACTAAATATAGTCTGAGTATTGACAAAATAACATTATGAGGTTTTATGTGAAGATAAAATTTTGGTGCTGGAGTTACTGTAAGTACTTCAGAGACAAATTAGGGACTGTAGTCTCTAATATTGAAAATATGCTAATATGCTGTTAAATTCAATAGGGGTGAAGGTCATGAAGAACAACATGGAGAAAATTCTTTGGTTTTCTCATGTTTTTTTAGCAGCACAGGAGAAGTTCAGAAATGAGAGCTGGTATTTGGAGAAGTGCTAAAGAGAGTGTTGGAGTCTGGAGGTTCACTGAGAACTCTGCATAGCTGCTGCATTAATCATCAGAGGTTAACAAAGAGAAGGAAGTAATCTCAGAACTTTTACCCATTTTGTGGTGGTTTGTTTTTTTGTTTGGAGTGATAATAATGATGATGATGATGATGATGATTACTATTTTCTCACAACCTCAAATATCTGACTCTGAAACACCCCCAACTCTGCTCCACCAATACCCACACTGAAGGACCTCAGGAAAAAAAAAAAAAATCTTTCATTACAGGAATCTTTGTCTCTTTTTACTGCTTAAACCATCCTTCCACAGACTTTTGCCTCGATGGACTGTTGATGTCCCTAACTTCCAAAGGTACAGTGTCTCTACTTCCTTCACTTGACAGTCACTGAATGTACTTCCCATCATTCCACAAGCAAAAAAACTTTCCATGCATTACCAATTCCACCATCTCCTACAGTTATTCATAAAAGTGAGATATAGCAGTGACATCAAGAATTTACACTGCTTGGGTCTGCACATGAGGCATAACTGGTTTATTTTCAATTGCATATGCTTGTGCCGTGTGCGTCAGCTTTCATATCTGTAAAAACTCTCAGCCTCTCAGGCAGCTCCTCATGCACTCCTCCAAAGCCTGACTTTCTGACTACTGCTATCTGACACAAACAAGCCTTGAGTGAAATACGTTGGAGGTGTGTTTCCATAAACTAGGCATGACATATGTTTCTGCCAGAAAGATAGCACTAGTATAAGCAGATCGTTTATTCTCCTGCATTCACATAAAACTAGCTACTCCATCCCAAATGTATCATTCTGCCATTAGGCAAAGCATTCATTTCAGAGACATTCATCTCAAATACTTGGAATTCTCCACTCACTGCTTCTCAGGGGTTTTTTTGCAAGGGTGCCCAATCTGTATGAAAATGTACAGCTTGAAACCATAATTTGTTGATTAAAAAACATCTAAAATCTAACGATGCTTCCATGATCCCCGAAACAGCAGAATTAAAAGATAAATAAAAACCTGGTCAGGATTCATTCCTGAGGCTCCAAAGACTGACACTGAGCTGACCATAAGAATAAGAATGAACAAAAAGATCTATTTGTTAAGTGCAGATGCCAGTGAAAAAGCTTAAGGGTTACGGTATTATTGGGGAGGGAGAGATGAAAGGAGATTAAACAACTTTTCTAAAATATGTATTTTCTCTCAAATTCTCATAGAATAATAGCACTTTTAATCTTGCCACAAAAAATTATTAGAATTCAATTTCATGAAAGCTATAACTCAGACTAAGTCAAAAGTTGAACACCTTTATTTGATATTCCTTCCTCCTCTTATTCCTCTGTGAACCTCTGTGCTTGAATAAAATGAAGTCAAGATCCTATTCATCTCTCATTTTGTCTTTGCAAAACCTTACCTAAACTGATAGGGCTATACAAAGTACAAACACAGCCTCCTACATCGAACTGCAGCAATTTCACTTCACTTTAACTGAATGGAGTGAAAAAGGTTCACAGCTCAGTTGTTTGCAAGCATCTGGATTGCAATGAGCCTTTACATCAGGTATTAATTAAGCCTGTGTGTGATGGGAGGGGTGCCTTGTTCTAAAGGAGCAGGACACTACACTGCAACCTTTTTGCAAAAGCAGCTGCATAACACTTGAATTCCTCCCAGAAGGCCGGGTCAGACCAGGCTGTCACAATGTGCTAGTGAAGGCTTCTCTCAAGGGGTACTTGAGGTCATCATTGAACTTGCAGAGAAAAAAAGAGCTGTGCATGGTTTAAGGTTGGTCCTAAGATAGATAAGGAACTCGGGGTAATCTTTTCAACAAAATCCTCACAGCAGAAGCCAGATTGACTTCTGTTTTATCATTAGTGGGCTCAATATATTTCGAGCATTCTTATAAACTGCCATGAATATTAAATGGTAGTGAACACTTACCATTCATCATCATCATATCATGGCTCGGCTTTGCGAACGAAGATTTGGGAAGGGCTCTCCCCACGCTTGCTGCAAGCGCGCTGATGGCTAAAGAGGCCGATGCGAGATAGGCAAGTCCGGTTGCAAAAGGCACAGCAGAAAGTCACCATAGGCGGTGTTGGTGAGGCACGGTTCTTTCTGCGTTGTCTTTTCTCCTCCAGACTGATTCTGCGTGCGTTCTCAAAGGAATCAGCAGCGTTATGGATGGTGTGTCTCCACGCCTCCCGATTGGAGGCCAGAGTGGACCATTGATGGTAGTCAATATGGCCAAGGCTGAGGTACTGTTTTAGAGAGTCCTTGTATCTCCTCTTCGGGGCTCCTCTCTTGCGGCAGCCGGTGGCAAGTTCACCATAGAGCACGATCTTAGGGAGGCGGTGATCCTCCATCCTGGAGACGTGCCCTGCCCAGCGCAGCTGCGTTCTCAGCAGCATGGCCTCAATACTGGTGACTGCTGCCTGTTCAAGGACAGACACATTGGTCACGTAATCAGACCAGTGGATGTTCAGGATAGTGCGAAGGCAGCGCTGATGGAAGCGTTCGAGGAGACGCAGATGGCGGCGGTAGATGACCCACGATTCAGACCCATATAAAAGAGTGGACAGCACAATGGCTTTATAGACACTAATCTTGGTACTTTTCTTCAAGTGTTTATTGTTTATTGTTTGTTTTAAAACCAGGAATGTTAAGCAGCATCACATTAATGTAGTCTTCTTGACCTACCTTCTCATTACCAGGTGACTTTGGAAACAAAATAACACATTATGCTTATAACCTTCTAAACCTGAGCATCTCTTCATGTATCTTTGTGCTAACTATAGACATTTTCAATGTTAATCAAATTATTGGATTAAAATTAACTGACCCAAGGGGAAAGTAAGGAACTAAAACAAATTGATAATAATGGACATTTTCATTCTTTCCAACTCCAGAAGCAATAAAAAAAGAATTAATGTTGGCTGGTTCTGGCTTTTTCACTTTGCTTTATATTAACTCATTTCAACTTCATTCATGAAAGATGAAAGTTGAAGCTTTGTTTACACATGACCAAACAGTAATGCTAAACTTCAAACCAGAAAAGACAATATGATTGTGAACAACACCCCGTTGCAAATTGAAGCTATCAAGATACTTGAGAGCTGGAGGCACAGCCTTCTTACAGAGTAATAAACTCCTCCATCTGAAAAGAATACATTTATGGCAATTCAAACCTAAAACACAACTATTACCTCCCAGACTAAGAGTTCATCAAGCAGGATTAAAAAGTGCATTTCATTGACCGAGACATTTAAATGTCTATTTGTCTGGATCTGTGCATCTATATATATAGTTACATATAGAAACACACACAGACAATTTTTTTTCAATTTGTCATACAGAAAGACATAATGCACATACATGTGTGCATATATGAGGATGGAACATTTAAGAATATATTCAGCTTGCTGCAGAATCACAGGATTTTAAAGTGTTTATCAATACATAACTGTTTTGCAAGGAGCACATGCACTAATTCTATCATTGAAAACAATAAATGTGTTCTTGTAGCTAAAGTTGCTTAGTATTGTGGTTTGGGGACAGATTGCATTATTTACTTCCCTTGGTGCTGTACTTATCTGGTTCATACAGTATTCACATAAGCTAAACATTAAAATCCTTGAGATCCCAAATGAGATAGTTAAGTACATTTTTGTGCCTTCAAAGCCCCAGTTTAGTCATTCAGTTTCCCCACTTTTCCCAGAGGTTAGGTGTGCATGGTTAGCTTCCTTTCAAACCCCATTTTTGTGGAAAAAGAGATTTCTGAAGTTGTTAACACTACTACTGCTATAATAAAACAGGGAGTAATTCATACTTTCTAGATCTTCAAACAAGCATCTCACAGTGTATGTCTGATGACTAATGGTTCATCTACTGATGACTTCTCCACCCACATAGATGCCTCTAGAGTAGGACCCTCTACCCACAGAACTCATAGGTCTCCTTGTTCTCAATTTGTGGTTGATTCATTGAAGTGAATCACCTTCTAAGTTAAGATTCACAGTTTAATTGAACTTTCCTGCCTACTGCCTGTATATGATCCTGTGAGTCATACACAGAATCCAGAAAACATCTCCATTAGACAACAGAACAGAGGAAAGCTCTGGATCCTCCAAGTGACCAGACAATTTACAGTTATCTCCTGTATGTGCTCCTGCTTTAAGTACTTTATAAGAATTTACTTAATGTTTTCTCGGAAATGCAGGGAGACAGGATGTGATAAGCAAAGTTTAGCTATGCCATAACAGACTTAAATATTATCTGTGAACTATGTGAAAATACCTCATTCCACCTAGTAGGAATTCTATTCCTTCTTGTATCGTCAGAATTTTAAAGTTATTATCTAAAACACACACACTAACTCCTTCTCAATTTTTGTAAATATCATCCAATTATATTATATTCCCTATCTATAAAATAAAGAGCAAAGGAACTGAGGAAAAAACACTGCCTTAGGCAACATACACCAAGAATACATAGAGGAGAAAGACATGGGTTTTACTAACATGAATTTATCAAATTAATTCTATGTCCTCTGTCTGTTCTAAATAGATTCACTAAAACACATGAACATACTAGAAAACTAGTATGGCATGGGAGACCATCAACTTAACAGATATTGTGATGAATAGATATTTTCCACATTTCTATTTCAACAACAAAAACCTTAAAAAAAAAAAAAAAAGGAAAAGAAAGAAAGAAAAAAGTACAGTATGCAAGACCACCTAGGCATGAAAAAAAAATCATAAGTTAAAGTACAAAGACATACAGCAAGGTAAGTGCGTCAAGAGAGCAAAGTGAAAAACTGAAAACAGCCAGGACAACACATCTCCTTCCGACCATTAGCCCTTTGCCTCCTCTCTTTCCCAGCCTTCAACACTCCATTTGCAGTGAATCAAGGAGAAACTGAGTGTAGTATATCTAGGCAAGAAAAGAGATAAATGCTATGCAGTACTCAGAGAACAAAATATATGCGAGAAACCTGGATGGCCAGACCTCCAACTGCTAACCTCAAGAACGGCATTCCCAGTGAAATATGTCAGGACAACTGAGAGAGCAAAGAGGGGAAAGAAAACACTAAAATTGTTTTATTTGTAACCTTTTGTTTTCAACCCTTTATCTTCATGTAAGCAAAACAATCTATATGTTTTATTTTTCAAGCTGTCTCTTGCCAGAGGATGTGGTGAAATCAGCAATCTTTTGGATGTGCTGGCCCCTTGGCAGCAGGAGATGAGCATAAAGTGATAGGCGTAAACAAAATGAACTGTTCTCCAGGATGAGCTAAGGGTGCACCCTGCTAGGCTAGAAAGAGGAAGTGTTGGTCCTCCTACTTCTTAGGAGTTCTCTCAGGCACGTGTGAATATGCAGTTCATGCCTGAGAGGGGAAGACACCAAAGATCTGGGTAAGAATTTGCACTGGGATCTTTAAATGGCATTGAAAATCAGCTGTGAGCCAGTGCAGAATACAATCCTGGTTGCATCAGGACATGTTGCCAGCAGTAGTTTTATGGGGTTTTTTGGAAATTTGCATTCCACATACATATATATACATTCCTTAGTGGCTTCTGGAATTCATATTTTGGGGACTAGTTCGATTTGTAGCTTATTTTGATACTCCACTCTATTTACTCATTTGGAATCATTAAAATGTTCCTCTTTTAATCCATTCCAAGGAGAGAAACAGGAGAAATAAACTTTCCAGGTATCTACCAGTCTACACATGTAGGAAAACCTATGAACATTTTATGGCCTTCTGTCCTGGGTTTCTGTAACTGAATTTTTGATAGTGGCAGGGGCTACAGAGGTGGCTTCTGCTGGAAGCTGCTAGAAGCTTCCCCTGTCCCATGGGAGACAATGACACTTGGTCCCAGGAGGGACATCCAGCTCCTGGCCAGGGCCAAGCCAATTAGAGATCATAGTAACACCTCTGTGATAACATATTTAGGAATTGGTAGGGTTGTTGTGCAGAAGAAATTCCAGAGAGCAAGAACATGGGACAACAGCAGACATCAAGGTCACTGCAGAAGGTGGGGAGGATGCACCTCATGGAGCAGGGAAAGGACTCAGAGCTAAAACCCCTGCACCCATGGAGGAGCCCGTGCTGGAGCTGTGGATGCTTGAAAGGAGGCTGTGACCTTGTGGGAGGCTCAGGAGACCTGTGGACCCGTGGAGAGGCAGACCCACGCTGGAGCAGGTTTTATGTGAGTGAGAGCTGTGGCCCTATGGGGGGGCCCACATCGATACATCTTGTCCATGAAGGACTGTACCTCTATGGAACAGTGACCCTCGGGACAGCAGATGTGGAAAAGCTGCTGCCCGAGGGGTGGATTCACATTGGAGAAGTCTATTAAAGACTGTCTTCTGTGGGAGGGACCCCACGGAGCAGGGGATGGACTCAGCTGTGGTCCCCTGTAAACCGTGGTGAAGCAGAATGTCCCTCTGCAACCCACAGAGGCCCATCGGGATGCAGAGACTCGGCTTTTCCTGCATCCCATGGAGGAGTAACCCTGAGGGGTGGGGGAACTCACATTGCAAGCAGCAGCAACTGCAACCGACTGCAACCCTCCATGGACAGAAGGAGGGGTGGGGGGAAAAGTGTGTGTGGTGTGTGTTTTAAGACTCTTTAATTTTTCTCATTCTTTAGCTCAGCTTTTATCCTGTTAGTAATAAACTTAGGTATTATCTCACTTGAGTCTGTTTTTGCCCGTAAGGGTAGTAAGTGGATGACCCCTCTCCCTTCTGCCTAGTTGCAGAAAGGGATTTAATGAGTCCATGGAATCCTGCCAGGGTCAACTGACTACACCTTCCTTGGCATCAAGCCTTTTAAGTTTTCGTGTATTCATTAGGATTTGGGTGGTCATGGATCTGACTTAGTTGGGAAGTTTATATTATTATTGAATAAAAACAACATAGAGTTCTCCTTGTTGGTTTGGGTGATTCCATTTCATCTCAAGGAAAAAATTTCACTCATGACTTCTTGCCAGTGAGCACAAATTCAATTCAGCAATTCACAAAATATCATCAATAGTAAAATATCAGTCTGTGATGATGTAAGTAGCTGGTTCTGCTTTGACACAATCAGCTTGCACTTCCATTTGTAAAATGATGCAATGAAATAGCTGAATAAATACTGTAATATATCCCTTTTTATGACTACTTTTACATTTACTTTTTCTGTATGGGTTTTCAGTTAATAAAGATAAGAAACAAAGCTAACTGGCAGGATTACTTTCAAGCCTGTTGGAGAACAAGCAGCCTTGTCCTATAGGCACCATCTCGCCACAGCTAGATTTACTTCTTGTCCATACCCATCACTCAGAGACACTTTTAATTGCAAATACACCCTGGGTTATTTCTTCTTTCTTGTAATAAACTCACTCAAAATATAGTAGTTTCCATATTAATGAAAAGTTATTGTTTTCAGGGTTTGTCTGTGATATATAATGCTGCACTTGAAAAGTTCTCACTGGTAGACATGGGCAGGGTTAATGCTGCCTGCCTTGGTCCCTCAGTCCATTTATGCAATACAGAGGTGTCTCCTGGTGATGTCTAGTCATGTCACAGTGTTTACCAAAGAATGTCTTCAGTCTGCAACCCTCACTTACTCATGTTTGGAGAAATCCTTACAGTAACGTTTAATAATAGTAAAGAATTCTGTTTAACATTAGCTTTTTATAGAGACTACACGCAAGGGATAACTATGAAAATAGTAATGTCAGAAACCAATCACTCTTCCTCAGATTCAAGGGATCCCATCACATAAGGCTATTAAATTTGTCCATAAATTGAAGACTAATTTAAGGTATTTTTTTTCCCAACAGACAGGTTTTGGCTTTATGGAAGAGGTACATATAAAAATAATCCAAAGATATGGAAAGACAGAAAAGATAAACATTTAAAGATTTATGCTAATAATAAGACATACAGAATACAGTGTCTATGTAGATAACATGACTGCCAGTCCCCAAAAGTTCATACAGTAGTATGTACAAAGGCCTTGTTAGAGTTCTTTTTTTAGATCACTATCAGTGCAGTACATGATACAAATCTAATGAAACTTTTACAAAATAATCAAAGCAGAACACAGTAATTATCGCTGTAGGTCATGCATTCAATTGTTCTTATAAGGATTAATTAAAAAGATGGCTTCACACAATTTAAAAGTTAGACTCCCATAAATATCCAAATGCCGGATCCAGTTTTAGTAAAGCTATCAGAAACTCTCAGTGGGAGGTGAACTCCTAAATGCACAGAGCTAAACTTTCACTGACAGATTGCTACAGTTCACAGGACCAGATTCAAAGTGCACGCAAGTCAATGAAACCATTCCTGTCGATTTCACTGAGCTGTATATTTGACACAGACAAGGATGTCCACTTAGATGCAGGGCTTTTCTAATGAGGAAAAGGGATCTTTCAGTTGACACCAGGCCAGCACCACTGCTGGCCTCCTTCCAGTCTGGGAATCCTGACTGGGGCAACCAAGGCAGCTCCTGATTCTGTACTGGACTCTCCTTAGAAAGAAAAGGAGACCACACCTCCTCGCTCTCTGCCTTGCTTCTCTGCATTTTTATTATAGACCTAGAGAAAAGGATCCCATCCTAAATGCCACCAGGCTGTGAATCTGCAGGAGTCTACTACTGACAAAACAGAAAATGGGAACGCTTGGTAGAAACCAAAACAAAGCCAGCATGCAAAATTCACATAGCAATCAAGAGTAAAAGAGGTTGAATATACATATATATGTGCATACATGCACAATACTGAATATTTTTATTGGCTGACGTTATCCAGCTTCTTGTTCCCATATCTGATTCGGTAGCTGAGTACTGGGAGAAAAGTATGTCCCCTCTCCAACAGCATGGCTCTCCTCGTTGCAGGGCTGTGTGCTAGCCCTCCCTCCCAAATCACCTTTGGTACTCAGCGTCTGTAATTGCTCTCAGCCAGCTCAGGCCTCTGAGTAATGTGGAGCCAGGAGCACCACCGTGTGGCACGGTGATAAAGAATAAAACAGAGAATAAAAAGTGGCTGCAACCCAAACAGCAACTGACACAGATAAGGCTGGTGAGGCAAAGTTGTGAAAAGGCACAAAACATTTTTTTAAGGTAACTGCACCTATTTGCCTTGTACAGTTAAAAAAACCCCAAACAAAACAAAAAGACTTAAACATCTAATAACGCATGCAGCCAACTAGCACATGTGCTACTGTGTAGCATGTGTAGGTGTGGGACCAAGGAGGGGAGATGGTTTAGGGGTTTTTTGGTCTTTCTTACAACGAAGATTTTGTTATCATTTGGAGATGAAGGCTTAGCTGCTATAGTTACATTTTAAAAAACATTGCCTGGAATGCTGCTAAATTTGGCTTCCAGAGCTTCCACAACACAATACCATTTGTCATAAGAACACAGCAGGTTGTTCTCTGGAGGTAACTGTTCATCCCTGTGACATACCAAATACGGCACTGATGCCAGATAAGCCTTTTGTGTACAGGTGTCTAAGGAAAAATATAACACAAAATACTGTTTTCCTACTCACAGGAAAAGGCCATCCTTTCAAAGTGAATGACTTCTAATTTTGATTAAGAGAAAAAGGAGAAAAAAAAAGAAAATAACCAAAAGAAAATTAGCCAAAGGACAGCATAGGGATGATCCATAAGATGCTATGCTGGTACAAACCACCATTTTCCATAAAACACAGTCAAGGGAGTCCTAAAAACTGCAGGAAGCGAATTATGTGTATTAAGCTTACTTAGCCAGATACTTAAGTGTGTAACAATAACTTCCCTTTTCATTTTTGCTGCTTCCCCACTGCCTTCTCCACCTCTGTCCCCTCCAATATCTTGAAGATGATACAGTGTTTTGCTATCCTGTTTTTCATTCTTTTTTCTGTATTTCTACCTCACCTATGGGTAGAAAGACCATTTATATGTCTTATAGATGTTTGTAATAAAGTCACAACATAGGCAAAATCTGAAGGCTACAGAAAGAGAGAGACTAGCAACCGGTCCTTTGGATAACAAGTTTCTCCCATTTTGCATCATCAAAAATGAATAGGATGGCTGGGCAGTACTGAACATTTGCCAGCCCCCACTGAACTCTTGTTCAATTTTAAAACAATCACCTTTGTGCTCCATCCCATTCCCCTTTCTAGCATCTCAGAAACATCCACAACCTGTTTTATTGCTTTTTTTTCCAAATCTCCTTAGAGCACTGCCTTTCCTGATGTCTGTATAACACAACAGTAGTTACACTTCTGCTGTGCTCAGGGTCCTGACTGTCATCTTAGCTAATACGATCACTTGCATTTTCCATTTGCCTGCATCTGCCAGTTGTATCTTACACCTCAATGGAATCTCAGGGTGACAACCATTTTTTATTCTATGTTTGGACAGCTTCTGTAGCCAACAATAGGACACTGCAGAGATACAAATGTATTGGTATCTGAGGTGTATCATATCCAGCTTGTTGGGACAACAAGAAGAGCTAAATCATTATTTGTTTTAAATGTACGTAGGCAGACATATAATGCAAACAATTAGTTTCAAAGACAAAGAGCTAAAAGAAATTTTTTGTCTCCAAAAGCATGTTTATATTAGTGATAAATATTATTCAGACTTCGTATATTTTCTAAACTCAAGGAAAACAAAACAAACAACATGACAAAACCCAATGTTTTAATCAACTACCAAAGTCCCATAATTCCCAAACCAGACTTCGTAGTATAAGACTGTGCTATTGAAGTGCTGAATTCTACTCTTCATTCAGGCTCCTAGCAAATTTTACTGAAAACTGGCCCAGTTTCCTGTATTTCCTACCTTTCTCCTACGTTCCTGAGATGTTAAGGTGAGCTGCATTAAGGCAACCAGGCCCCAGTGGTAGGAGACAATTATAATATATCACTGCTGGTCCCAGCATTGACATTAAATGCATTTTACTCCCTTGTGGTCAGCCAGACCACACCCAATTGGCAGGTGGGCTGACCTCCTGCAAGAGACCAATATCTCCAAGCTGGAGTCTATCTTCCAGCAAGCAAAAGAAATCTTGTTCTCTGGTGAAAATATGTATCTCAGTTTGCAACAACAACAGAATGCCTTAGGCATCTTTTACACAATAAATATTACTAAATTAATGTAAAAGTTCTGATGAATAAAGAAAAAAAAAAAAAGAGAAGATAGTTTGCAACTAAAGCTGCAAGGAAAGAGGTCCAGTGGAAATAAAATACATTTTCCTGCAATAGAGAATTGCAGTGTGGACATGCTTATATGCACATTTTACTACACAAGAACCTACGTGTAAAAAATTGACTAGTTTTCAAAATGCAATATCCAATGACAAAGATTTTGATAAGATATAAGTCATCCTATCCAGTTTTTCATTTTTACACTGTGTAAAATAGAAATACTGTGCCCACAGTATGAGGGTCTGCTCTGATTATGGCACTGTAAATCAAAACCAATACCAGACCAAGACAGAAAATAAAAACATGAATCAAATACTGTATACAGAAATAAGAATCTCCATGGTTGTAATTTACAATAGTTAAACATCCAAGTGATTATTTGAATTCTGGTTGAGCTGAGACATCAAGTTTAAATTTTGTTTACTTTTTATCACACACTGATAAAAATACAGACTCAGAATCAGTTGCTGGTCCAAAAATAAAAAGAGAGCGCAGCGGTGAATAGGCTGGCTGAAGGTGCACCAGCACTGTCAGACACTGCAGAGCTGAGTCAACCCCAGGACAGCCTAGGCTCTGGCTACCATGCCTGCTGCTGCAGTCTGCCACCTGCAACTGTGTACCACTCTAACTTTCTACTTACAGCTAGAAATCACAGAAAAACAGCATCTCTCAAAGACTTCTGGCATTCCAGCTGGAAACAGAACTTCATGATTTTTTCTTCTCATCTATTAAGTACTCATAGAATCACCAAATCATAGAATGGATTAGGTTGGAAGTGACATAAAAATAATGTAGTTTCAATCCCCCCACATTTTGATACTTCTTTCAAGATCAGCTTGCTTTTGGAGGTACAGACATTTGCAGCAAGAGCAAATAACTAGAAGAATATCAGCTAACAGAATGTTTCTGACGCTGAAGGATTATTTGATTCTGGTGTTCAATGCAAGCCACAGTGGAAATGCTTCTGCTTGTACACACGTGACAAACATTTCGAGTGCAGCCCAAAATGCTTTCCTGCATGGCTGTTTTGCCATCACTAAACTGGTCTCACCAGAGCGCTGAAGACTCCTCTATTAGACAAACATTTAATTGTTGCTCTTTACCCTTTCCACAACGTTTCAAGAGACAGGAAGAGAAAGGTTGGCTGCAATCCTAAAATATAACCTCCTGCACCTATTTTAATACCTCCAGGGAAATATTTTTTCAGTATGCATATGGAAGTGGGCGGCAGTTTCTCTCTCTCACATGGAAGTTCCTTTCCACTCTACCTTTCTCCCTTCACAGTAAATTCTGATAATACAAAAAACTAAAAAGATAATATGAACATTCAGACTTCTCTAATTTCTGCCCTGCTGCAGCTTATTAAAATAACAATACACTTTATTTATGTAGCACCTGTCTGTGAAAACATCCCAGGCAATTTAAATACAGAGCAAAGCTCATGATAAAAGTAAGTATGCAAAGAAGAAAACAAAAATCATTAAACATAATTCAAAATACTAAATACAAGCAGCGTGCCTTATAAGTTGTGCTATAATTAAAATACTCTTATAAAACTAAGTCTCTAAAAGAACATTTTTCAAGCATCTTGTCAGTCCCTGGCCGGATTCCATGGACTCATTAAATCCCTTTCTGCAACTAGGCAGAAGGGAGAGGGGTCATCCACTTACTACCCTTACGGGCAAAAACAGACTCAAAGTGAGATAATACCGAAATTTATTACTAACAGGATAAAAGCTAAGCTAAATAGTGAGGAAAAAAACAGTCTTAAAACACACACCACACACACACACACTTTTCCCCCACCCCTCCTTCTGTCCATGATGGGTTGGAGTAGGTTGCAGTTGCTGCCAATTGTGATGTGAGTTTCCCCACCCCTCGGGGTCACTCCTCCATGGGGTGCAGTAAAAGTTGAGTCCCTGCACCCCAAAGGGCCTCCATGAGTTGGAGAGGGACATTCTGCTTCACCACAGTTTACAGGAGACCACAAGTGAGTCCATCCCCTGCTCCGTGGGGTCCCTCCC
>VWZG01001076.1:53473-67252 GCA_013396735.1 Grallaria varia | reverse complement strand
CCCCGAACTTCCCGGAGCGCTCCATCAGTGCTCCGCGCCTCCGCGGGCGGGGGGGGCGGCGGGGAGGGGATGGGGGTGCTGACCTTCTCATCGGCCGGGGTGTGTTTTGGGGTGCGTTTTCTTCTCACACCTTCTCTGCCCTCTGGTTATTGCTGAATAATGCTCTGCTTTACGAATCTACAAACCCATGTCTGACATAGTCTGGGGGGTTGCAGCATGTAGTTTTGGGATCATTTACACAGTGTGGAGGCTTTGAGATGCATCAAGTTGCATAGTTGAATGGAGGGAAAATTATGTGAGAGGTCGCTGACAAACTGTTATTTTTGTGGTCCAAATTTCACTAGCAATAGGGGGCAGTTTGGATAAGCAAGCGATAAAATAACTGAGGACTATGTAAAGATTATCAAGATCCAGCCCCATAATTGTATCTCATCTGCCATAAGTATTTAATACTGTATTAGGAATCATGGCAATATATAGGTCCTGTTCTCAAAGGACTTGTTGGTAGGACTGTGCTGAAACTGCAGTGCATCTATTTTGTTTACAATGCCCGATAATCTAGCCCCAAGTAATTAGTGTTCTTTCCCCGCTTATGTGCAATGTGAAAGTAGGATGTTTTTAAGACTGGGGTCATCTTAGGCCAGCTTGTTTTCAATGAAGAGGGTTGACTTTCTCTGCAAAAATCAGTATTATTGAGTTGTTACCTTTCAAATATAGCCTGCGCTCCCGCTAGCTATGCCAGCTCTAAGAAGTGTGTTCAGTTATAGGTGTAATAATGGGTTTATAAGTAAAATCCCACAGCTGCTAATTTTGTCTTGTAGTTTTGGGTACTTGGGACCTATGTGCTTACAGGGTTCCCTCCCCATCCTTTCGAGAGTTGTTTTAGATAACTAAATGTGAACTTCATTGTTGATGATAAAAAGTGTAAGGCCTTCCCCTTTTCATAGGCTTGTTATGATTTTCTGGAGAGTGAGCAATCATAAACCCAAGATGCTCTTTCTCTGACAGACATTGTTCTCTATATATAATGATTTGTAAAGCATGATCTGTTGTAGTATCTTTTTTTTTTGTCATGCATTGTTGGCAATCAGAGAATTAAATAATTTTTTCAGAGGACTGGCAAAATAGAAGAAAAAATTAATCCCGTGGTGGTTCCCTTAATATTTAACTGTGTTGGCAGATGTTAAGGGTAAACATGAGATGTGCCATCCTGGTAATGTGCTGATTAAGTTGTTATACAGTGTATTTTTAGGAGTTTGTAAAGTATTTCCCATATGTTTTTATGTATACAGTCTGAACTTTGGCAGTCCTCCTAAAAGATACTGCATAGTGTGATTACTGAGTATGTTTTCACATCATCATTTAATATATTGTGAAATTTGAACTGGAGATTTGGTTTTGACAAACTGTTTGCTCAACTGTACCATAGGTGGTATTACTTAATAGGCATTAATTATGCAGGGACAGTGGTTCCCACTACTAAATGGCAAGCATTAAAAACAACTTGATTTTACCTTTAAAAACAAATATTGCATTAATCTTACTGAATATCTGTTGATTATCAGAAAGGAGTTATCTAGAAAACTAATAATCTGAAGAGGCCCATGGAGAATAGGTATTAGATAATATTAATTACATAATTATTAATTTGTGATTAACTGAACACACCACAGTCTTTTTTATTCCTGCAATGGGATTTTTTAAAAGAAGTGCAGAATTCTCTTTGTACCTTCTGATTCATGGGAGGAAAATGCATGTTTTGGAGTGGGTCTCCTCTGCAGGAGAAGTATTGTGATGACAAGTGTCTTTCTGACTGATATTTCATTGTATGATCATGTCAGATGAGTGTGGCTCGAGAATAAGCATCTGAGCACTGGTATATTTAGTTCAAAACAGATCTATAAATGCTGTAGGTTGACTTCAGTTTGCCAGTTTAGTTTGTCCTACAGTAGCCTGGAAAGGGTAACCCAGAGTAATTCAAGGTTTGGACTCTGCCACCTGGAAGTTTGATGATGTGTTTTCCTTCCTGCTTGGTCAGGCCTTTTGTGGAGAATCTTTCTCAGCTGTACAAGGGAGCCATAGACTACCATAGACCAAGCTGGTGACAAACAATGGGCTATCTTTATTTTGCCACTGATGTCAGGTAAAGCTGCCCAGGTAAATTTGTGAACAGTTCAGAATGAACAAGGGTTAATAGGTAATATTGTTAGGCTAAATTGATTACAGTGCACTGACTGCATGAATACTACTCAGCATGAGTAAAGGAAAATTTTCTTTACTGATGAACAACAGCTCCAGAAGGACAATTGCTCCAGACTATGTGGTAGAACCTATTACTGCAAGTGCTTTGTCATTCCTTTTGGTCTGGATCCAGCCGCAACATTAATCAAGGCTGTTTTTCCACATGGAGCAAATTACAGCCTCAGAGTATGCCACACAGAGGGTATGAGCTTTCTATTGTTTTCTGAGACTCTTGTATTATAAGTGTCTTCACTGATTGTTAGAGAGGAAGTTTCTCTGCTGATTATCTATTAATAATAAAGGATCTGCTAAACTGTTCTTTCTTAAAGAACAATGAATTTTGTTTTGTGGTTTGTCATGTAGTCGTGAAAAATCCTCAGGAATCTTCAGCACTGATCTTTAAAATTGTTACGTATAGTCTATGTAAAACCAAGAAGGGAAAATGTTACAGTGCAACACATGACAGAATATAAGAGATGCCGTACTGATATTTTTTGGCATGTATGGTTCAGTTCTGCAGGTTTGTCTCCAGGTTTTCGTAAGTCTAGAATAGGTGAGATTAGATGAGGCCAAAGGTGCATCTAAACTGTGTTGTGTCTTGTCTAGTGGGGGATTATACGCAGCACAATATGCAGGTCCACTTATCAGGTCCGGAAAGCAGGGTTCAAAATGTATAGCCAAATAACACTACTGTGTTATTCACAGCTAGAACCATCCTCCATACATTTGGCTATGTTTGTTTTTGTATGCTATGGCTTCAACAAAATCCCCGAGACAGTGTGTTAGTGGGACAATACCTCTGTTTCTTTGCTTTAAATTGCCTGACAATTTTAATGTGTCTTCCAGAATTTTTCTATCTGAAAGAGTCTTTTTTCTTCATTTTCCCTTTAGTTAAGTATTACTATTAATGTCTTCTCTCAGGCCTTCCCAAGCTAAAGTTTTCTGTTGCCCCTTCATACATGAGCATAATTCTATCATTCTGCTCATCCTTGTGGCCTCTCTCTGAAGATTTTTGATGTATGTTAAGCCTTTCAAAATTGTGGAACCCAGAACTGCCTGTCAGAATTAGATCACGACAGCATAAAAGGCTGACAGTAAAATAGCAACATCTCTTTTTTAATTTTTTTTTATTTTTTATTTTCTTAGGAGTTCTTGTTATCCTACTTAGTCTGTTCTACTGTCAGTAAGCATTTTTCTGATGCCTTCAGAGTATCATGTAAAATGAATACAAGATGTTTTTTCTGCTTAGTAATACCCATTTTAAAGCCCATCTGACAGTGTATGGTACCTCAATACAGTCAAAAAAAATGGAGATGGGTTGTTTTCTCAAATTTTCCTAGTCTACACTTCTTGGCCCTCCTTTCCATTTACCATATAATTACCGAGTCCCTCAGTGTTGTGAGTCCTTTCTGCAGTTCTTGTAGACTGTTTTAGATTTGACTTTCCTAAATAATTGGGTATTGTCTGCAGCTTTTTTCACCTCCTTATTTGCCTGTCTGTTCTAGTGGAAGTAATATTATTTATTATTTAACGGATATAAGGAACAGCACAAATCCTTGTGAAGAATCCTTCATGATTATTTTTTCTTCATTGTAAAAACTGACCATTTGTTCCTGTCCTTTTTTCCTTAACTTTTAATTCTGCACTATGTCATGAGAGGATTACACTCCTTTTTTTCTTTAGTCATTTAGTTATTTTACTGGCCTCTAGGAAGCTTCTCAGTAGTATTTTTGAAGACCCAAATGCAATGCATTGACTTGTTTGTCCTTCTCTGCAAGCTTGTTGAATTATTGAAGAACTTTAATGAACTCTAAACAATTTTGTACAAAAATGTCATATTTCATTAACACGGGCTGTATTTTTCCCAGTATATTATGTTACTGATCTCTCTGGATCAGACCCTTTCAGGTGCAGCTAAGCCCTCCAGTTGGAGAAGAGTGATTGATCAGTCAATACATAATTTTGGATAATTTATTTAGGAAAATAAATCAAAGTTTAATGCCTCAGTGGTGTAACTTCAGAATGATTATCAGACTGATTATCAAGACATTAAACTCAATGAAATAGAGAACTAACATTCAGAAATTATTTCTTTAGTAATTCTCTTTTGTAATTGTGAAATACTGGAGGAGGTGGTTACATTTGGTGTGTTTCAAGTAATCTCATGAGCTTCAGACTGTTGCAATGAAGCTGAATGACTGTGAGAAGTTAAATCAAGGGAGTCTGTCAAGAAAATTGCTGTAAGAATTAAAAAAAAAAAAATATTTCCCCCGGGAGATACTGAGACAAGGGCTGCCAGACAGTGCTTTTTCCCTGGCTTTAGATCCGTGCTTAATGGAGACCTAATGTTTCATATGCTGGCTTCAGGGAAGTCAAAGAGAACAGAATGAGCCCTGGGAAGGGCTTAATGTGCAGATAATATTGATATATCCACTTATTGCAGCAAACTGCTTCAAACTAGTAATTGAAAAATGGTCCTCCTCCTGCAGAGAGTTGCAGGTTAGGTGTGGAAACAATCTTTCTAAATGCCATGTCATCTTCGCAGTTAACAGCATTTGGGAAAACCCCCAAATTCTCTAAAACTTGAGTTCTTTTAATCCCTTGCTGGTATAAGAAAAAGAGACTACAATGCTAGACCAGTGTTAAACCTGACAGGATAACACCTTGGATAAACATGGAATTATGCCCCTAGACAGAGAAATACTGGACTGTGTGACTGGGTATTTTCCAAACTGAGGTCAAGTCCCTCCACTGGGGATATGCCCTTGAGAGTCATAAAAAAAGCTTTCAAGGCATTGCTTTGATAGATATGAAAAATGAATGTTGTGTTTGTTTCTGAGGCAAAGAAGTTCAAAGAACAGTTAGTGATGATGTCATGACATGAGTAGACTTATGTGACCACAGTTTAAAAACAAGCTGAGTCATTTAGATATTTATTCATACTGCCTTTTATTTTCCTATCTGGAGTTTTCTAATCAATGATAGGCAGTGGTTGCTTTGAAAATATTTGATTTAGCTGGAATAAAGTTGTGGCTTTATGGGAAGTGAGAGACCTGTTTACAGAAGTGAAGCAGAAATTATTTTCCCAGAAATTGCTAAACCTCTTCAAGCCAAGGAGTTAAAAAGCTTTCAAGCATTAAGACAGGGAGTCAAATCCTACCCTCTCATGTATCTTCTTTGCATTATTCCAGCAGCACATGAGGGACTTGACTCTACTTAGGAGAGCACTTACCATACGTACAGAATTAAAGAGTATGAGTAATGATATTGTCTTCAGTTGGAAAACTTGTATGTATAAGTTGTACATACACCTAAAAATGTTGCCGAAACAGAGTCTTAGAGCTGATTAACCTTTTGTTACTTAAATCTGTCAGAAGAAATCATGCAGTGGGAACTAGAGTCAACATTCATTAGTAATGTGTAAAAGAAGTGTTAACATTGCATCAACATAATTTAAATAAAGAATAGTTGTGAACCATGCTGAGCAGTTACCATAATATTAAAGGGTTTACAGAGTTGAGTGAGGCAATTAGAAAAATATTTTGTGAAATTTTATTGAAGAGTAGACCCAAATATACATTCGATACGTACAGAAAAAACAGAGATCATGAAGATAGGAAGGAGATAGATGTGAGTGCTACTTTAATGTAAATAAGATATGCATGTAGGGTGAAAGATGTGTTAAAAATGTAATTTGGGATACAGTCTTCATATCCCATAGAAAGGCAGTAACAGACCTTCATATGTTTATACACACACACAAGTATCTTTATGAGGGGGAGTTGTGTTCTGTAGACTTTGTCTGTTTTTTGTCATCATTATAGAGTTTCAGCTGGAATACTTCCATCTCTTATGGGTACTGTATAACCATATATATTTCTTAACTGGAGGAAGAATTCAGGAAATCATAGCAAAATTATTAAAAGAATTGACTTCCAAGGAAGTAAAAATGAACTAAAATGAAACTTGATTTCATTACTACTGCACTGAGACATGAGAGCAGTCTGGATCTATGGGGTTACTGGAAGCAATGCAAAGAAAGGAAAAAAAATCGTTCATTCATGTACATAGGTATAAATAAATAATTACAAACCAGAGGCTTAATAAAGAAAATATTTTCTGAAAATTAGGTCTTTTAATTAGGAAGGCAGTTTCCCAAAGAAAGAGAGGAAGTGTCTCTGTATAAGCAAAACGAAATAAAACCTGAGTTGTATCAACAAATGTAAAACTACTTTNTCGGTGCATATTCCATTGGAGGAGGTGAATCACATCATATTAATCGTGATTAAGCCAAATTCTATTCTGAATAATTTTTGGGGTGTTGAATCATTGCATATATAGCTGCCATACTTTGTACATTGTTCTACACAGAAATAAATTCAAAAGGCATTTCAGTGCAGTATAGTAGGGTATTTACTATGGTATAACACTATCCATACTATTACTTAAATGTGACCAGAATTCCCTTGTGCTAGATTATATATTTCTAGTCAATGCTTATCTTGAAGGGTCCATTAACTATGTTGGAAAATGTAGTGGAGAAAGCAGGTAAGTCCAAAACAGTAGTATGCTGGTAACATTTATGTTTCCTAACTTATTGGGTAGCATTTTGACAAAGGCTAGTTTTGAGTAGGAGTTACAGAAAAAGAAAGATGCTGAAGTTTGGAAACTTGTCTTTAAGCATAGGGGCAACATCAGAGGAAATGAGATGATTGGATTACCCTTTCCATTTCTCTACTGTTGACTGTCTGGACATAAAAGTTAACATTTCGTTATTGAATAGGAAATGATAGATTAGGCAGAGAAAGGTTTGAAAAGGTTTCAAAATGTAGTGTAGGCATTCTTTTCCATGTGTTGGAACAAGAAGAGCTGGAAGAGAGGTCTATATGAGCAAAGCCAATGTGGCAGAGTCAGAGGCACGTGCTGGGGGGAGTCTTTTCACAGCATGGTGGTGGAAGCTGCCAAGTTACTTCTGCTAAAGCCAAATAACATTTATGTGCTCAAAACATCAGGTAATGCTGGAGCATTAACTCTGAAGTGAGGGTAGATAGGAAAGGCTGATGATCTAAACAGGCCTGCAGGACTTGGCCGTAGGCAAAATGTGTGTGTGTCTAAATTGAATGTGATGCCAAGATTATGGGCTGGAGTTATTCATAGGATAGCTTCCTTAATCCCTATGTATCTGTTGTACCTATTCTTGTGAGAGAGAGGTGTAATAAAAGGAAAAGGAGTAAAACCTCGACTTTAGCCATACTGAGTTGGAGTTTATGCTAGGGAGGTATGGAGTAAGTGTGGCATTTTATTGCAGAAAGGGGCAGGACTGGAACAGCATGGAAATCCCGTTTGCCAGCTTGGAGTCCTGAGGGAGATCAGACTTAGAGTTTAACCATCTTCGGTAACATTCCTGTTATATTCTTTTTCTCCAAAGAAGGGATCATGATGCCGGCAACAGTGAGACCTGTCACAGTCCTTAATAACTGGAATGATACCACTTTTTCTAATGAGATACAAATAGACTGCAGTACAGAAAGAACAGAAGACAACGAAAAGATTAGGAACATTTTAGAAAATTATGTCTGGATGACGTCAGATAGTTCTCCTTCCTTGTTTACTTTATCATTTTTCAGTAACTGAATAATGTGGAGTAGTCCTAATAGACCTAATGCACTGGCCCGATTCCATTTTGCACAGTCATAACCTGCTTTCTCTTTAGCCTCAATTTATTAGTCTTAAGCCTCCTTAAAAAAATTCTGTTTAATGCACAGTGAGATTTTGCAACGTAACTGAAATGACTGACCTATTTTGTAGTATTTAGGAAATTTTGATTTTACTGTATTTTGATAGCAATAATTGTGTTCATGTCTGTTTAGAATTGGCACAGGTTTGATTTTGAATTAGTCTTCTGTGCAGAAGTGGCTCTGTATGCAGTCTCTGATGCTAACTAAATAAGTTAGCTGCTAAAGCAGCCCTTGAACTGAGTGACATACCATCAAGCTGCAGTGACCTTTTCTTTAAAGGTTAATCTTATTGTGCTACTTTGTGATACAGAGCATAAGAATTATCATTGTCAATGAATACTTTCTTGCACTTGTACAAATGGTGATTAAAAAATACTAGTCAAAGATAAATTGGTAGGGAAGAAGAAAACTCTGAATTGTTTCTTCGCTGCTACCGTGTTTTTGTAACTCATGGACAACTTTGGAGACTTAGAATAGGGAGTGGTGACAGAGACAGGCATATTCTGCTGGGGAACTTTGTATGCTGTTCTGCAGTCCGTAGGTAAGTGGAAAAAAGGAAACTTCCCTTTTGATGAGAAGCAGTATTGCTCCATTTGGAATTTTGCTTTTTCTGAAGCAGTGGTAAATGGTAAACTTTAAAACACTTAGAAGGGCAGTCGTAAATATAGGCATCTGGCAAGTAATTAGTGGATTGATTTGGCAGCCTTTCTTTGACTTAACAAAGGTTTTAACATTCAATCAAAGTCATTTGCAGGCCTGGCAATGTTACAGCTGAGTCAGATGAAGTGCAGCGATAGTTTAACTTGCTGGAAAAGTAAACTACTGTTTTTTGACAATGCCTCTATGCAGTCCATGTGTTTCATATATGTTTGCTTAGTTTTCTTACAGATAAATCTGTTTCAGATTGTATCCTGGGCAGTCACATTACTCAGAAGAACAAGTGACTTTATATACCTGTGTATTGTGTGTGTAAGAGGCTGTTCAGGTCTATATGAAATCTTGGAAATGTTAGCCTGCCAGGTTTCAGCCTGTTTTTTATACATGTGTGAAGTGAATAGCTGTATAAAGTTAAAAGACCAGATATGATTTCAAACTCACTGTTTTACTTCTGGCCTCTCTGGTTTTGGATTTGGTTCTGTGCTTCTTCAGGGTTTTTGTTTTGTTTTGTTTTTTAATTCAACAAGCTTGAGGATGGCAATTATCCATTCAGCTGCAATAACTGTAGGGCAAACAACAAACAAATTTTTCCCTTTTTGCAAAGGTGGACTTGACTTAGTTGAAATAGTAGGTGTGTTAATGTTTGGACTAGCAGAAATATTGTAATTCAAGTTTACCTGAATTACAGGTTTTTTTTCTTCAAAATTAATTAGTCATTCAATTTGTGAGGGGCTTATAGACTGAATCATATCACTAAGGCTTATTCAGTGGTAAGAGATTATATATGTTGTCCCTACCACCCCAAGGGAAATTTGTGCATTTGTCTCTTTGTGATGTGATGGAACTGTAGAGGCTAATGGTAGATAAACCATGCAGTTGCTGCAACCAGCTTTAAAAATATGCATCTTGGCTATTTTTTTTCATAAAATTTGTTTTTGTATATGAAAAGAAGAGGTGTGGGATGGTTCTATACAGTTCTTTGCTTTCTGCATATTCTGAAACGCTAACTAAATAAACTCATACAAAAACCCATTTCATGCTGCGGTGTAGAATTTCTTCCCTCCCTTGAAAATTTGATGCACTCTAGAACTTCACCACTGACAGTCTTAGGACAAGAGGTAGCGAAGGCAGTGACTTCATTTATTCAAGTGGCATGACTGTGCATTAAAGTCTACATTCTAGGGATGAGAGCGTGGTGCAGATTGGAGTTCTAGTCTTTCATCTCCAGAAACATAGACTCATATCCTGTTTTAGATCACATGTGAAAATGAGTTACGTGATCAAATCTTAGCGGCTATTTGCTCGCCTCTTAAAGATCATTGGTCAGTTTTCAACTGTCAGCTTTTGCGTAGTCGAAGAGGGTTTTCCAGGACTGGGTCTGAGGTATTTTGGTTGATCTGTTATACAAAGTTTGTGCAATAGTTGTTTTATACTATGAGCATGTCTCAATACCAAAGTGCTGAGCCTTCATTTAAAAAAACAACCAAACAAACTAGCTGTTAACTTCACACATACCCCTCACGTCCTCTCACCCTCTGTGTGATAATTGGACCAGTTACAGTCTCTTGAAAACATAATTTGTATACATATGATAAGTGAAACAAAAGTTACAGTTGATAGGGAAAATGAACTAATCTAATGAAATATTTTTAGTTAAGTTTAGGGAAGTATGAAGACTAGGAACTCTTCTTGAAAATGGTAGGATCTTCTTGAAAACAGAACACGTTGAAGTATATGGCGTTCTTTTATGGAAACTGTTTACGTGCTATTTCTGTGTTCTGTGTATCTATCCCCATATAAAATAATTTTTATATGTCTCTTTACCAAATTGTCTATGATGGCAGAAACCATTGCTTGAGAAAACTTCGAGGCTTACTGTTGATTTTTCCTCCCAACTGTCTTGTAGAACTTATTTGAGATTTTATTGTCAAACGCCTTGCAACCATTTTTTAAGGTTGGGAATTAACATTCTGGTCTATGTGTTAAAGTGGTGAAACTATGGAGTAGTGTCAGTTATGGCAGCATTATACTGCTTTCTCATTTATACTGAGAAAAACAGAGGAGTCATTCCAGTGTGCTAAAATGGAATGCTAAATATAAAAATGCTTTCTTTTAATGCAAACAGCAATAAGCAGGTGAAATTACCTTCTTGCGTCCTTTTCTTCTCAACTTTGTAGCTTCAAAGGAGAAGGCAGTGATGAGATCTTAGTTTAGATATTTATTTTATTTTTCCATTTTCTTCTTTTTTCTCTATGCTCTCTCTCCTTTCCATCCAGTATGATATTTAATAGGCAGAGCCATGAGATTGTCATGTGGCTTTTAGGAGTAGGGGTGTACAATGTGTGTGAGACTAGTATGGCCTCCTAGTAAATTTCAACAGTTTCAGAATGCTGTAGTGTAAGTACTTTGTGGTTCTTCATCAGTACTTGTGATATTGTAGTTTGTCACTTCCATCTGTGCCAGCCAATGAAGCACTTATCAGTATCCTACACATTTTAGGATATGGTTGTTCATGAACTGCCACTTTCTGTTCTATGTTACAACATGCTCTCCTTTGCTAGACAATCAGGGAGAGCATCCTGCTTGCTTCTGAGGTTGTTTCTCTTTGTATTTTGCTATGCTGGAAAATACGCAGGTATGCTAAACAAGATCTGAAAGACATTCTACATCATCTTTCTTTCTTTATTTATTATTTACATCATTTATTTACATGTGTCCTCCATTGTTAACTGGGTGCTTAATCACTTATCTTTTAAACTAGTTATAATTTTGTTTATGTCTTCACATATTTCAAATTTCCATATCCTAGATCAGTGCTGTTTGAAGACATTGCGGAGAAAGCAATGTGGAGAAAGCAACCTAGTTAGTTACCATATTAACTAGTGATTAGACTCTAGCTGCTTCTCTTCCAACCAGATAATAATTACGGATACTGAATTAGCAGCTGACTGTAGGAGCAGAATCTACTCTTTGCTCCTATAAATCAAAAGCGGTTATACTTGCATATTTCATATCATTATTTGGACTGCAGTATAATAGCAAAAGTTACAGCTGGAGTAGTAATCTGACATGTTCTGTCCAAGCTGAAAACATAAAAGGTAACATAATAAGTTGCATTCCAGGCATTGTAAGGTGTAAGCTTCTCTTTCAAATGCATGAAAGTCTGTCACAGACTTATTGCGTTGAGTGACTGTGGGACTCATTTTAAACTACAGGTTCGGATTTAAATGTTTCCTAACTGACTATATAGATACTTTAGGAAGAGAGCATATATGTTGGCAAAAAAAGGATGGGGGGAAAAAAAAACAAAAACAGGAGGGGAGCTGTGAACACCGAGTGTAGCTGTCCAGCCTGGCATCCCAGCATTACCAGTTTTCTCTTAGTCCATGCTATTAAATTACCACTTTCATCTAGTTTGCTTTTGCACCACACTTCTATCACTTGCACGCACAGAGAGAAACACTAAGTTTTGGGAGTCTGCATCTTAAAATTGTTGAGATAGGCAAGAAGATTCCTGAGGTGGCAGGGGTGTGAACCTTATTGAATAAGACTGGTCCAGTTGAAATCTTTCATAGATATTAGAAATACTGTCCTCTTCAGTAAATTTGCATCACTAAAGAAAGAGGAAGCTAGGCTTTCCTTATGCCCGTACTGTGTGCTATAGCTTTTCCCTTTCTGACAAACACTGCTACAGAAATAAAGTACTCTTAATGCTCTACTTTCACTTGGAATTTGAAGGAAAAATTTGAAGGCCTTGGGGGCAAAACATGCAAGGCGTGTCTGAGGTCGCTTGGTTTGCTCAGCCTGGGAGAAGGCTGAGGAGGGGCAGTGGAAGAGGAGCTGCTGATCTTTCTCCGGTGAGCAGTGATAGGACATAAGGAAATGGAATGATGCTGCATCAGGAGAAGTTAAGACTGGGCCTTAGAAAAGGTTCTTCAATGGGAGAGAGAGTGGTCAGTCACTGGAACAGACTTCTCAGGGCAGTGGTCTCAGTGTGAAGGCTGTCAGAGTTCAAGGATGGTCTGGATGACGCTTTTAGTCATCTAGTTTAGTGTTTGGTAAGTCCTGCAAGGATCAAGGAGTTGGACTTGGCAATCCCTATGAATACCTTCCTACTTGAAATATTCAAGGATTCTATGATTTTATGAAATATGAAGAGTTTTTAATTCTTCTTTTGAAACAAAAAGGTATGGTAAATAATTTTTTCAAGCTTTTCTACAAAATATAAATAGATCTGCAGTCATTGTTTGACCTACTCTTGCATGTATTTTCAAGCCTGAATATAAGTAATTATGTAATTAGCTGATAATTCAGCTAATTCAGATAATTCACATGTTCTTAAGAAAGTATTTCAAATCAACTGTCTTGTTGTTTTTAACAGGTAGGACAGGATAAGCTCCATGCCCCTGAGATCCTTGCAGAATACACAGCTGCAGTAGATAGAACAGGTGGCTGGATGTCACTGACACTGTACACAGCTGCAGCTGAAAGACCGTTTATCTTCACATTAAAAAGATTTAGCCCTCACAATAGGCTGTTATGACAGTCCAGAGAAGCTAAGGAGTGGAATGTTTTCTAATTTTCTAATTCAAATATGCCTTTTTTTTTCTTTTTTCTTTTTTTTTTTTTTGGAAGAGTAGCCCTCTACTGCTGAATGTTTAGAAAGTGCCCAATTTTTGTGATAATTTGGTGTTAAACAGAAGAGCAGGTTGTCTTAACTTGGAGTTAGAAACCACATCTGTAGTAAGAAAAATAAACAGCAGTCTACAGGAATAGATTACAGACAGGGCAAGGGAATTTTCTTGCAGTTTCTGCTTCTTGACAGAAATAGTTGGGTACTTGCAAGCCCCATTCTATCCCTGTGCATTAACACTGAGTACTTTTTTGAACAAGATTGTGGTGTGATACATTTAATTTATTAATAGTTTGCGGAAAATCATAGAACCTTCTTGGACATGATTGCTGAGTAAGACAGGGTCCCGGCCAGGGGTAGTGTGATACACAGAGACGCCAACAAAACCTCTCAGAGGTTTCTCTCTCAGAGACCAAAAAAAACCAAAAAAAACCAACTCAGCAAAAAATCCAAACCAAATAAAAGTACCCCTACCAAAACAAAAAAAAAAAACCCTGTAAGAATACCCCA
>VWZG01001076.1:42518-53028 GCA_013396735.1 Grallaria varia | reverse complement strand
GACAGTCCAGAGAAGCTAAGGAGTGGAATTTTTTTTAATTTTCTAATTCAAATATGCCTTTTTTTTTCTTTTTTCTTTTTTTTTTTTTTGGAAGAGTAGCCCTCTACTGCTGAATGTTTAGAAAGTGCCCAATTTTTGTGATAATTTGGTGTTAAACAGAAGAGCAGGTTGTCTTAACTTGGAGTTAGAAACCACATCTGTAGTAAGAAAAATAAACAGCAGTCTACAGGAATAGATTACAGACAGGGCAAGGGAATTTTCTTGCAGTTTCTGCTTCTTGACAGAAATAGTTGGGTACTTGCAAGCCCCATTCTATCCCTGTGCATTAACACTGAGTACTTTTTTGAACAAGATTGTGGTGTGATACATTTAATTTATTAATAGTTTGCGGAAAATCANCAAATCAAAATCTTGGAAAAAGAGAAAAATGAAAATAGAACGATACTATTTATTGAATGCAGAAGTGTCCTATTTAGTTCCTGGTTCTGTCAAGAGACTAAATAGACTTGTGAACTTGACTTAAGTTTCGAAAACTTCTATTTTCTCTACACTTAGATTATTTGTCGTGATTTTCAGTTAGTATTGTTAGATATTAATTTCAGTGGCCCAGATTTACGTAATTCCAAATGTTTCTGAGGGAATTTAACTAGCATAAATCAGCATGCATAAAATTTAAAAGAGCTCAAACCTACTGAGCTTTAGTAACTAGATCTTTTTCCTGGTAAGTCCTTATACAGACACCTATGTAAATTTGGTAGTTGTACTGGGATGCCAGAGAAGAGTGTAAATCAAGGGAACCAAAGGTCAGTTGAAAGTAGTGGAGTGTTTCCAGTCAAAGAGAGGTGGGTTTTCCCCTCCCTCACTGCTTTGGTGCTCATAGCTTCTATTGCTGAATGGTCTGTGGGAAGAAAGTTTTTCTCTTCTTTCTGAAGAAGGGCAAGCTGAACCACAATGTTATTTCTATTTTTGGCAGGGCAGTCATCCAGCACCTAATAATAAAGCTGTCTAGTCTCTGTCTCTAAAAACACATCTCTTGTAAGTGCATCTTTTGAAGTGTTACAGAAGGAAATAATCAACAGGTCTGATTTTAGCTCTGTATCATCTGTTCTTTAATTAAAAATCCTTGAATTGTACTTAACATCAGTGGAGAGGAAAAGGAAGATAAAGAACATCAATGCAATATGATTCTTTAAACTAATGATAAGGTAAATGTACTCAGTCAGTCGGCTGTGGTACTTATTTTGTCCCTGTCCTCAGACCCACATACCTGCTATGCCAGGACACCAGCAGAAGGGTGGGAATGGAGCTGGGCCTGACTAGTTCTAGTTCTGCAGTACAGGTGGTAAGTGGGACTGGAGCAGAGGTGTGAAGTACTGACCATATAAACTTGGAGGTGGGGGTGGATACCAAGGTCCCTCTCTGTACAAAACTTCTATGTGGAGTGTTAATTCCTATGCAGATATTCCTCATCTTTAAAGTCTTAGGAACTTATGTAGAAGTAGTTCTCTCATTCCATGTTATTAAATAGGAGGATACTCTGTCCCACTGAACATAGCTGACATGCCTACATAAATATGTACATGCAAACACCAACTCCCAACATGTAAAGTATTCAAAGTTCATACCTGTGGGCAATTCTGTATCCATAATTTAAGAGACTTACCTTTTGATGGTGAAATAAAACTGTGCTGGATAGAGGTAATTTCATTCTATGACAGATGTTGAAATTTAGGGGTTTTTCTTCATAAAAGTATGTAAATAAAAATATAGAATGTAGAAGTACTTCTAAAAAGTGAAAGACATTTAGGAATGAAAAGTAAAGTGAAACTTTTGGTAATTTAGAAATGGAATCTTGGCTACATTATGGATTGTACAGTCAGGCTTGAAACAAGGACAAAGCAGGGTTACTGAGATCAATAAGTAGCACTAGTACAGCTTGACACTATGTGGCAAAACTATAGATATTTTGAAGGGAATATGAGAATTATATTAATACTGTTCTAGAAATCTTCTAAGGGTTGTGTTCTTTCTACAATTTTAGTTTGAGGCTCACATCAAACTGTAATTAGTATTGTCAGATCTGGTATTTGGAGAATTGGTTGCGCTGACAATGTTTAAAAAGGCACTTTCTTATCTGGGAACAATAATATTTTGTATCTGAGAAAATACCATACTGCTGTTTGCTTAGCATAGATTTTCTGAAATATCCCTTTTTCCTCTTTCCCCTATCTCTCAGAATGTTTATACTGAGACTCTGGTAGTTTAATTTCTGGGTAGTGTCATGCTATTGGTATAAGTCAGCCAAGGTGGATGATGGATGAAGGAAGTGCTTAGCAGTGGTATGTGTCTTCTGTGTCCTGCTATTTGCAAAGTATTCAGACTTCCAGAATTCATGGCGATTTTTTTTTTTTTCTGAGATGTTACATAGTCATTTAAATTTTTTCTACTGCCTTCTCTGAATGCTGTTTCTTATGCTGAAGCATTCCTGGAAAAAATAATTCCTTCATGATGAGCAGTTAAGTGTAGGTTTCATCTGTGTTACTAAACTTTCCCCATGTTGTGCATATTAGATGGATTTTGAATTTGTTTTGTCTTATTGTGAAGTTCAGCAATCACTTTAGATCACATTAATTGACGTCACAGACTAATTGTCAGCAGAGTAAGAACGGCATGTTTTCTTGCTAATGTTATCTTAAGTGTGCTGCACAGCCCAAATTCTTCACAATATACCCTTCATAACAAAACAGCTATGTTAAATCATGCTTTTTGTTAAAAGATGTATATTGTTACTATCTGTATATCTCACAGACTCGTTTAAAAAAAAAAAAAATTAGATTTTCTATTTTGATGCTAATTGTGACACTACCATAATTATTAGCATCCATGTTCCCCAAATTGATGGACATCATTACAATGTATTTGTAAGGGTGGTATTTAAATCACAGGAATACAATATTCATGTGATTTCAGGAAGTGTACATAGATCTCCTCTGACAGGCATAGCAGTCTATTTTTATAAGTAGACCTCATTCTCAAAATTTGCTTCTCATATAGCTGTGTGTAATAGATGACTCAAATCACAAAGCCTCTGTGGGTTTGTATAAATTTAAACAGCTTACTAATATGTCTGACCAATAATGTAATGGAAAATCTCAAATCTCTCTTAAGACAGTATGTTATTTTTAAGAGATGATGTGCTCTTTTTATTTGGGAATGACAAGTATGTGTTCGTGCTTATACATATGAACTCTATGTACAGCTAGGGATTGAATGTTCAAATATGACTCTGTATAATTATATTGCCATTATACCATATCCTCTTTGACTGATCCTAAGGAAAATTACTGCTCTACTTAGCTACAAAAGAAAGGAAAGAATTACACTGTGTTTATTTTTAATAGACTTTCCTAATTCCATTAATGCTGAACAGATGCCCTTTCTACAGCAGTACAAGGCCAGTGTATGCTTCCTGTATAAGGGAAAGAAAGCTACACAGCTTTCCCTTTGTTCTTTCAGTGATAAATGCTTATATTACACAAAAAGCTTTGTAATAGTCCTCCAATCTACCGAGTTTTTTGCAATTAACTAAGCAGAAATAATAAGCTAAAGAAATATCAAATTGAGAACACAGAGTGATCTTAAACTGTGAAGCCATCGCAAGTTTCTGATGTTACCCTGTTCCTGTGGTAACAGGTGTTTATCTGGATGCTTGTCAGTATCTCCAAGTGCAGTGAATGCCTTTAATACCTTGAATACCTTGAGGATACAGGCAAATTTTAGTTCATGTGTTGCAGTGTTCTCATAATTGGAAACATAGGAATTGTCTTATTGGCATATAATGAGTTGCTAGTTACGGAGGTGGGGTTGAATTATGATTCTAGGTGCCCGACCAGTGTGTTCAGACTTTAACAGTAGGAAAGTGTGGGCTTAGCTGCTGTGGTCAGCCTTGTACATTAGATATTTTGTCTGTGTATATGTCTCTTTTGTGCACTTAGGTTTGGGGCTTTTTTGGTGGGTTTCATTGTTGTTGTTGCTTGGTTGAGATCACCCGCAGAGATTTAGGATCTAGGAAGGGTCTTGTACTCTTGGATATTTTTACCCTCAGAGTCAGAATTTAAGCAGAGCTCTGTGGTTTAGTGGAAGTAAGTTATTAGCCTGAGAGGAAGCAGGTTGTTCTCTGCTGGCTTACATGTCTCACTTTACCTTTGGACTCTTTTTTCTTAACTACAGCAGTCATAGAAGTCAATGAACATTTCTTTTCCCAACAGCATGCTCTTCAATTGGAAATCAAGATGTTGACTGTTGAGGAAAATCTAGCAAGTCCCGATGTGGGGGTGAGCGCAGTTATCAGTGTTTTCCATAGATTAAAAATACATCATAGCATGTTCAATATAAAGCCAGAAGATATTGAAAGGGAAAGTTGAAATATCAGTGTAATTTATTCTGTTTGTTGTAACCATATTTTTTCTAGAGTATTTCTTGTCTTTTGAATTATCTAGGACAGCAGATTTGCCAGGGCTGATGAACTGACCATTTTGGTGTTAAAGGAGAGAATTCAGCAAAACTACCATTGAGGAGGGTGTCTTATTCAGTCATTACTGTCTCTTCATATGTGAACTTGTCAATTTATATCTACTGTTTCCTTTTGCCTAATAAAATTTGAAATAATACATTATGAAAACTTTAATAAAAATTAATGATACTGAGCCAAATATGAAATCAAAAAATCTCTAGTTTTGTTTGTTACTCTTATATTCTATTAGTGCTTACCAATTTTTTTAACTGAAATTAATATGATACCTTTAAATAAATTGTTTTATAATACAAACAGTGCTTGAATTTATTTTGTAATTACACTTAAATGATTTTGTCTAATGTTTTCCATACTTTTAAAACAATAATTGATATGCTTACCATAAAGGTGATTTTCAGTACAATGTACTCTCTAATTCTATGGTTCATCTCTTCATAACATATCTTTTATGAGATGAAATTGAACTACTGTGATAGATAAAAGTCTGTCTGTACAATCCATAGATTATTTACCATTACTATAGTTTTCATCTCCATTCAAGCTGGGTTTTTTTGGTAGCTAGTGATAATCAGGGTATAATTCCATGAGAGAGAAGTATTGTTGTTCTTGACAGATCTTGGATGTGCTGAAACATTACTTGATGACCAGCAGAATTAACATAATTAGTTCTTTTTTTTTTTTTTTCCCCCATACCAGTTGTTCAGAGCATTAAATTAATCATGGCTTGGTTACACATATATTCTGAGTTAAGACAAAGTAATATGAAATGGAGCTGTGCTTCAGAGGGGCAGTAATCATCATCACAAATATTGTTTACAGTATCATCATCTGTCTGTCAATTTAAGCTGTCACTGGCACTATACAAGGCAGGAGTCTTACCCAAAATATGTAACCTCTCGGTTCTTAATCTCTTTGATAATCTTTCTAATGAGCACTCTGGTGCCTTGTGGGACTTAACTACTGCAGTGCTGAACTCTGATGTACAAGGAGGAATGGGAAATGCAAATTTGAGCATATTCCCTCCTACAGATCTTTCCCAGCTTGCCTCAGGGATCAGGTAATCATGATTCCACTTCCTGATAACTTTTTGCTTTAAAATGATTGCTGTTTCTTCCAAGTATTTTACTATTTTTATGTTATCAGTTGTGCTGGACAAATACAAGAACTAGATTGAGTGTTTTCCCTGGTGCACTACATTTTTGTAGAAAAACATTTATGTTCCGGTTCAAACTTATTTTTCTTTCCCTGAAAAAATCTTATATCCTTGGCAATATCTTAAATACTTTCCTTGAAAGCCAAACACTCCATATCAATTTTCTATCCTTTTCTTATTAAATGTTGAAAGAGGAAGTTGTTTCAATAAATTGGGACTAGCGTTGCATTTCTTCAAATAGGAATATTTGTGGGTTTTTTCTTTTTACAGGAGTGTATTTTACCTGTTGTATCTCATTAGAAGGAAAACCAACATCAGTGCTGCAAAAATGAATGTTTTCGATTGCTATTGCATATTGCCTTTCAGCACACTTTAATTAAAATGACATTTGTTTGTCCTATAATATCACCATTCCCTAATCGATGTACTGAGCAAGCACCATGGTGACAAGATAAGTTGCTTTGTTTAGTTCCATATGTCTGTGTTCCAAATTTTCCATAGTTTTAATTGGTTCCCTGCAGAATAACATTTACAAACATATGTTATGGAAAATGCTGACTGCATTTGTTATCATATATTTTAGTACATTGATGGCACTAGATCACTAAGCCTTTAAATGTGATTATGAGGTTATTTAATGCAGTCAATTGTGTGCTTAAAACACAGAAAAATTCTGCAGCGAGCCAATTGGTATCAAGGAAATATGTTTGAATGGCTTCTTCATGCTTCAAGGGTAGGTGGAGAAGTCTGATTCAGAAAAGGTTTGGGGTAATGTCTATGCTGAAACATACTTTGTCACCTCAGAGCAATTTGGAAATCTTCTTGCCATGATGAGAGGAATGTATGTAGGAATGTGGACTTCAGAGGCAAAATACATCCTACGTCTAGATTATTGACTTCTGAAGAAATGCACTGGCATTAGCTGGTGAAAAGGAATGCAGCATCAGCACTTAAATCTCACGTGTCTGAAGTCATCGACACTGCAGTTTTGCACTGTTTCTGCTGTGGCAAAAGACGGACAATACAAAAGGAAGCATGACTGACTGACAAGATCCCAGTCATATCAGCGTGTGTGAAGGTCTGATTTCAACAGTATTGACATGGGTGTTGGGTTATGCCTCAAGCTGTGTCATGGGGAATGGCTGAACTGAATTTTTTTCTGAGGCAAATTGTCCAAGATGGTTTCACATTGTTCCAAGAAAAGGGCACAGTGGATCATTGTATTAATGACCTCTTTGGATATGAACAGTCTGGATATTCAGATACAGCCCACATGATCAAAGAAAGAAGATTACTCCCATAGATGGAGACTTCTGATGTATGGATTACATCCTTTGCATATGTGTTCAAGAGGTAACATATACCCTTTCTCCCTAGCCTGAACCCAGCCTAACTTCCTGAATAAAATACTTGCAAATTTCTGTTGGTTTAGTCATCTATGTAGAAAAAGAGTATTAGACATTAAAGCAACACAATTTTATTAGACATGCACTGAAATTGTATGCATGTTAAAAGTAATACAGGAACGTAGTTACAGATTTTCTCTTGCTCATATGCAGCACATCTACAGCTCTGATATATTAGTATTATGGTGAGGGCAATTCAGATATCTAAATCTCTCGATAAACATAACTAATTACTGTGTGAATAAAAAGGCAGTGCCTTCTCATAATGAAGCATATGTTTCTGTTCTCACAACATCCCAAATTAAAAAAAAAATTGGTTTTATAAAGTGAAGTTTCATTCTGAATGCACTGTCATTTTACTAACAAGCACAATATTGCAGTTTTTAATCTGTGCTCAGCTTTTACAGAAAATCAACCCAACATCTATCTTTCACAAGGGCAACAGAAGTAAAGCATGTTGCAATAGTGGAATTCCTTCATGGAAGAAGAAGTTGCCAATGATAAGAAAGGAGGTTTTGGGGAATGGTGTTTGGAGCAGGCAAAACAATACTGCCTGCTGTATTCTACAGATGTGTACTTGTTAATTGGTTTCTGATTTTCAGTGTGGAAAAAGAGAAAGCAACTAAGATAATACTGAAATTAAATTCTCCCTTCCAAACCAACCAAAACATGGCATCTTTTCTGTGTCAATCTGATGGAGAGTAAGACATTTTAGAATTATAGTATGATAAGAACTGTTGAACAAGAAGGGCGGAAGTGGAAGTGGCTTGGACCTCCTGAGCATCTCTTCCAGCTATTTCTTGCTCACTAATGGTTTTTCTACTGGGCTGTTGCCTCACTTAGGGTATAGTTTCCTGTTCAGCTTGATGACCATCACCTAAGTGTTATACTGATGTAAGAAACATGAAGCTCAACCCCAAAGGCTCCTGTACAACCCTCTGATGAAGTGCCTCTTGACTCTGGCTAAATTTATTCTCAGTTGCAAAGTTGTTTCCTTTATTTTAAAGAAGCTAAACTTCTTAAATGCTCCAATGTCAGATGTTAAATTTGCGAGAGGCAGGTAAATTAACTGCATTATTTGGGTTACATTTCCTTGCCTTCACCAAAACAAACACACCAATTTTTTTTCTCCAATACATTTTTGTCTTTGCTCTCTGTCATTCGTTCAGTTTTGCAGTGGGGCTATATTGCCACCAGTCACCTCCTGACACAACACAAAACTGATAATATGACAGGGTCACTCTCCTCCTCACGTAAACATGCTCCTTGCTTTTAACTTATTTGTTTCTAGTATTTCAAAGAACATTTTGTTCCTATAGTAATTCCTAAAACAATTCCTAAAGGAGATGAATATTATTCTTAAAACAATTCCTAAAGGAGATGAATATTATCAAGTCCTGTAACCTAGATGGGCATCCCAGTCTCACCTCTGCATATTAAGTGGCAAACGGGAAAGGAGAAGGAAGTGGAGTATGTAACTTGAGCTGAAAATTCAAATATATGCTGGGACTGGCTTTAGATACTAAAGGTGACCTGGAGCAGGAATATAACTTGTTCTTTTGTAGAACTGAGTTGCTGTATGCTGAATTACTAATACTCAGTTATTAGGTGAGAGTACTAATCCTCCACAGAACACATTACTTTGAACAACAAATGAGTTAATGCAGCATAAAAGGAAAAATGGAACTTTGAGTTTTCCTTTAGTAACTTCTGTGATAGAGAATTCTATTGACAGGCTGCTGAAGTACTGCTGAGTCAAGCTTAAATAATCATCCTGTTGGGAATATTTTCCTTTTTCAGCCATAAGAGAGTATATCCTGTTTTGTCTTGGCAGGAAGAGTAATGTAATATCTTTACTGAGCCTAAGGTCATTAAAATAAGTCTTTCCTTTTATCAGTTTGTTAATGTCGTATCATAAAAACTTATGTTTCTCAAATTCTCTAAGACAAAGCATATTTAATATGTCTGACTTAATGCATTTTTTACCTTAGTTTAACAGCAAAGTTGGAATCAAAGCACATGGTGGCAAACTCAACCTTCCAAAATGTGTGTGAATGTGGCCATGTATGTGTACCCCATGTGTGATTCAGTCTGAAAACCATGTACTATGGGGCATTCTGTATACCTACACCCTGTGACTAAGTAGAAGTAGTGTTTCAAATCTGGATCCTAAAGGCAAAAAAATGGAGAAGTAAGAGAGTATAAACGTATAAAGCTTATAAAAAATGATGAAAAATCAGTGTCAAAATAATTGACTAAATAAATCTAATTTTAAAAGGACCCAACAAAATTTTGATTGGTGTTCTTAATTCTGTGGTGCTTCTTTTTATTTGCAAGTAGGATTTATGCATTATTTGATTACTCTGACTGTTCTTTTTCAAATAAAAACTATGTAGAAATCACTGTTTATTTCCGGTTTTTTTGCAATGTGAATAAAGGTACTAGATAAGTTAGAAAGTATTTTTAAAAAAAAGGCAGAGTAGACTTGCATGCTGTTATAGGCTGTAAAATTAATTAAAAGTGAAAAGAGTAGATGTTTGCAGTTGGTAAGAATTATTTCTTGAGCAGTGTTAAGTTTGTCTGTCTGCAAAGTGCCAAATAAAAGCATATTGGTAATACAGAAATATTGAAATGAATTCTCACAAGCAATGGCTGACTGTGCCAAATATTGGTTAGAGATGACTGAAAAAAAGAGGTTTTGTCCTGTGGAAATTCCAGGAACAATCTAGGAATAGGACTTCCTTGCCTAGCTGGCATGCTAGGTAGTTAACCTGCCTTATTTCCATTCATTAATTTTGAAGGAACATCATAATTCTGTGGAACACTGTGAAATTGGGAAATGACATTTTTAAATCAAGCTCTTTTAATCAAGCGATCGACTCTTAAATATGGCTTATAACGTATTAATTTCAGAAGACCAGACATAACCATAAGGCTATGTTTAACCTGCTGAGGGAAGCGCAGACACCATCAGAGATGAGAGTGGAAGTAAGACTGGTGTGGTGGGTTCACCATGGCTGAATGCCAGGTGCCCACCCAGCCGCTCTATCACTCCCCTTCCCAGCTGGACAGGGGAGAGAGTAAGGGTGGAAACAAAAAAAGCCAGCACAAATCGTGGGTTGCGATAAGGCAGTGTATATTGATACAGAAAGCAAAAGCAAAAGCAGGGTGCACGCACGCAAAGCGGAAGTAGCAATTAATCTCTACTTCCCATGGGCAGCGATGGTTGGCCACGTCTGAGAAGCAGGGCCTGTAATCGTGTTGGATGTTAGCAGGCAGCCATCGGAGACAATGAGTGCCTCCCCTTCCTGCTTCCTGCCCCAGCTTTTATATCTGGGTTGCCATCATATGGTATGGAATATCCCTTTGGTCAGTGTGGGTCAGCTGGCCTATTTGTGTCCCCTCCCAGGATCTTGC
>VWZG01001076.1:18907-42323 GCA_013396735.1 Grallaria varia | reverse complement strand
CTGAGTAAATTGCCCATTGTGAAATCCCTCACCCTGGGGGAGGTACTGGGCATTCCCATCTGAACCCAAGCATATATAAGCTTGCGGTTTGGGGACTTGGGGCACTCACTCATCAGATTGAGAGGAGGACCAGCACCTCAATAGGACTGCAACTGCCACTTTCGACCAGACTGTGACCACCAACCTTTTGGAAGGAAAACAGGTATCCTTTTCTTTTTGCTTTGGACACAGGGGGACCATGTAGTGCTCAGCACAGGGGCTGGTGAGCACCATACTGTTTGTGCCCCAGGGGGCTGGGTTGTACAACTGGGTTTTGAGGGCTGAAACCAATTTTCCTTTGTATCATTGTATCCATTGTAGTCTTTTTATTAAATTGTAGTTCTGACTTCTAGCCTCTTTCGAGTTGGGTTTATTTCTCCTGCCGGTTTACCTTTAAACCAGCACACTCGTCTGTGTTATAGATTAGTCATAGTCTTTTGTCCTCAGATCTTATTTGAAGCAAGGTATCAAGGTGATATTTTATGCCTACCCAGCCATTTCTGAGGATGGTATTGAGTTTTTGATCCTTCCACTTTTCTTTATCTTATTTTTAAGTAAAGCAATATTATACAAAGTATATTCAACAGCTAATGATTAAAATATGGCACACTTGAAATTTTTGCCACTGAATTTTGTTCCTTAGGGAATAATCCTTATGTAACTATGTATTTTACATAGCAGTTTCCTGTACTAGTTGTATTATATACTGTACATGATAAATGGGATACTACAGGGCAGAGAAACATAGTAGGGTTTTTTTCTGTTCTTGAAAGTTGGAGAAAACAAAGAAGTATCGAGACAAAACAGTCTTTTTCCTTTTTTTTTTTTTTTTCTCAGGCCAGTATAAAGCTTTCTTCTGAAAAGACTTATGAAATATTTAACTAACTTGAACTTTTCATGAAATATTAAATTAACTTTGCCTTGGCTTAAAGCCATTTATTTGAAAACAGAAAGGGATAATCATCTCAAGAGCCCTCAGGCCGATGGAAGTATAGTACTGCAAATGTAGTAGGCAAAGCAAATAGAGGACAAATTCCAAAATGATTACTCATTAAATTATACCTCTAATTTGGAGGTAGAATTCCAGACCTACTGAATAGGTACAAAAATCATCTTATGTGAGTAAATGACTTAAAATATTGCAACACAGATTTTTTACTGTCTTGGTCTTTGTCTGAGTTGTTAGGTTTGTCCCTCATGCACCTCCTGAAAAGCTAAGTACGCCTGTGCAGCGTATACACTCTTCTTAGTGCTTCAGCCACAAGGCTGGAAAAGCTTCCAGTGTTGTATCTTACACTGCATTATTATATTACTCTGCAGCTTCTTCCTTTTTAATATGCTTCTGTTGAACCATATTGCTCCGTGCTTGGACGAATATGCTTGACAAGTACTGTCCCATCCCATGAATTAAAATGCAGTGATTTTATTGCAGTTTAAGGACAAAAGAACTAGTGAAATTTGATGCAAAAAGCATATATTGGCTAAGAAAGCAAGGGGGTGTGTGCATTTGAGGCATGTTAGTGTGTGGAGTGAGTGTGTGTGAAAAGATGGAAAACAATTTTTTTGCCTTGAGACAGTAAGCATTTTGTAGGCATTCCTGTTTTGCCAGAAAGAGTCTTGGGAATCTGGAGAGGTCCCAGCTGGTGAACATTGTTCCTGTTTTCAAGAAAGGTAAGAAGGAGAACTCCAGAAAATACAGGCCTGTCAGTCTCACTTCAGTGCCTGGTAAATTTATGGAGGAGATTATTCTGGGACGTATCGAGTAACACCTGAAAGATAACACAGTAATCAATCACAGCCATCACAGAATCATGAAAGGAAAGTCCTGCTTATCAGACCAGATTTCCTTCTATGACAAGATAACCCACCTAGGTGATCAAGGGAAGCCAATTGATATAATCTTTTTGGGCTTCAGTAAAACTTTCAATACTGTCTCTCACAGGAGTGGCTGAGGGCAGTTGGTGTGTTCACCTTGGAGAAGAGGAGACCTCATTGCACTTACAACTTCTTGTGAGGGAAAGAGGAGGGGCAGGCACTGATCTCTTTTCTGTGGTGACCAGTGACAGGATCTGAGGAAATGGCCTGAAGTTGTGTCAGGGGAGATTTAGGTTGGATGTTAGAAAAAGGTCCTTCCCCCAGAGGGTGGTTGAGCACTGAACAGGCTGCTCAGGAAAGTGTTCACAGCACCAAGCCTCAAAGACTTCAAGAAGTGTTTGGATGATGTTCTCAGGCACATGGTGTGACTCTTGGGGGTGGTCCTGTGCAGGCCAGGAGTTGGACTCGATGATCCTTGTGAGTCCTTTCCAACTCAGCATTTTCTGTGATTTTGAGTCTTTAGTATTATTTTGCAAGATGATTTCTGTTTCTGTATTAACAGAAGAAAAAAAGTAGAAACAATGTAACTTTGACTGGAATGTTGTAGTTGGATCAATTAGTATGGTAATCTGTTGTAGTCAAAATTTTTGCAAACCTGATTGCCAGTATTGCAAAATGTTTGAATATATCTGCTATTTGATGCAGGTAAGAATCATTAAATGGTATTTTTGACTGCAGTTGCATAAAGATGCAGTTGCCATACTAATGCTTTTGTGTGTTTATAGGCAACAAAACTGAGTAGATGTGGGTTTCTTCATAGTAAATATCTGAGAATCAGATCTCTTACTAGATTCCAGAAGCTTAATGTTTATAAATCTCTTTCCTGAGCACAGTAAGTGAATGTTAATCTGTTTGGGTCTGATCTAAATTGAATTGTCCTAACTGATGTCATCTGAAAACGACACATAATTTCTTTAATTCATTTTATCTCTGGCATCCAGATTTTATGCATTTTGCAATTTGCATGTAATCTAGCTAAACAAAAATGCATCAGCACTGAGAGATCACCAGTCTCTTAGGTAGTTTAATTTATGAGTTCTAGTTTCATCATTAACCTCTTACATTTTTTAATTCTTAGAGTTAATTGAGAGTTCATGATTTCTTTTAGGTTTAGCTTGATAACTGTAGGAATTAATTGCATTTTCATCCCATTGCAGCTAAGCCTGACAGAATTTAAGGATCTAAAGCTTTGTCTTCTGGATTGTGGGCTTCTCTGCTGGGGTCTTTGCTTGGAATAACCTGTAAAAGGAAGGCTCACGTCTATGTGCCTGCTTCTCTTGAAGCTGCCTGATTAGTGCGTAGTAGACTGTGCAAACTAGTCGTGTCTGAAATGGTAGAAAAGGAAACAGACTCAAACCTATAAGATAAGCAGTAAGCTTGGTTGACCCTCAGAGGGCATGCTTCAGGGTTGTAGTTATGGAAAGTATTTGGAAGGTTATTATTACTGAGTAGTAGAAAGATACTGAAAAGCCATTCAGGGAGATTCGTATGGGGAGAGGAAATGTTGGTGTAATCATATCTCTTGGATCTGCAAGAGAGGAAGGAGAAGAGAAGAAAATTCTGCTCAGTAAAGAGAAAAGCATCAAGAGTGGGGAAAAAAAGATACCACTGATCACTACCACTGCCTGCCACAAAAGGGACCTTGACAGGCTTGAAGGGTGGGCCTGTGTGAACCTCATGAAGTTCAACCGGCCAAGTATAAGGTCCTGCGCTGGGGGTGGGGCAATCCCAAGCACAGATACAGCCTTAGTGGAGAATGGATTGAGATCAGCCCTGAGGAAAAAGACTTGGGGGGGTTTGTGGACAAAAAGCTCAATATGACTCGGTGATGTGCGCTTGCAGCCCGGAAAGCCATCCATATCCCGGGCTGCATCAAAAGCAGCATGGCCAGCCGGTCAAGGGAGATGATTCTGCCCCTCTGCTCTACTCTGAGACCCATCTGGAGTGCTGCATTCAGCTCTTGGGTCCTCAACATAAGAAAGATGTTCTCACCTGTTTGAGTGAGTCCAAAGGAGAGATGTTAATTTGATCACAGGAATGAAACACCTATCCTATGAAAACAGGCTGAGAAAGTTGAGGATATTCAGATTGAAATAGGGAAGGCTTTGGGAAGACCTTAGAGCAGCCATCCAGTACCTGAAGGGGGCCTACAAGAAAGCTGGAGAGGGGCTTTTGACAAGGGCCTGTAGTGATAGAACAAGGGGGCATAGCCTTAAACTGAAAAAGGGCAGGTTTAGATTAGATATTAGGAAGAAATTCTTTACTGTGAGAGTGGTGAGACACTAGAACAGGTTCCCCAGAGAAGCTGTGGATGTCTCATCCCTGGAAGTGTACAAGGCCAGGCTGGATGGGACTGGAAGTAACCTGGTGTAGTGGATTGTGTCCCTGCCCATGGCAGGAGGGTTGAAGCCAAATAACTTTTAGGTCCCTTCCAACCCAAACTATTCTGTGATCTTTAAAACAGCATGTGAGGACTGCCAGTGGAAGGCTTACCTTGTGCCTTGATCTTCTGAAAAACACAGAGATGAAGTCACAACAGCAGACAGTAGCTCATGCTGGATTCCTGTTGGTTTCTGAACCATGAGCAGCCATACAAGCTGAGGAGACAGTTTTCCCAGCCTCAGAAGAGGTGTTACCAAATTAACAGGGGAGACTTTCCACATAAATCTGTCAGAGCTGAAGGAGTCATGTGAGCTAGAGAGTGCCAATTCTTTTATATGCGCTTTGAAAACCATTATCTGATGTGGGAATTGAGGGATAGCATACTTTTATTCCAAATATACAAAAAAAAAAAAGGCATTATGCCACAGGGAGTACTTATTTTGTGCAGTTATTAAGGTTAGGTTCAGACTTCAGCCCTGGAAGATGAAAGCAAAGGTTCTGACGGTTTCATTGTTCTTAAAAAGTGTGCTGGTTTAAAGGTAAACTGGCAGGAGAAATGAACCCAACTCAAAAGATATTGTAAGTCAGAGTTACAATTTAATTAAAAAGACTAAAATAAATAAAATGATACAGAGGAAAATTGGTTTTAACCCACAAATCCAATGTATAACCCAGCACTCTGGGGCACGAACAGAATGTTGTTTGTTAGGCCCTGTGCTGAGCGCCCTATGGTCCCCCTGAGTGCAAAGTAGAAGGAAAGGAAAACCTTTTGGTGAGGATGACGGTTGCAGTCTGGTCAAGAGTGGCAGCTGCAGTCCTGTTGAGGTTCTGGTACCAGAAATCCCCAAACCCCAAGATTATATATGCTCAGGTTCAGGTGGGAATGCCCAGTACTACACCCAGGACAAGGGGTTTCACAATGGGTGATTTATTCTGTGAGTCACAGGATATTTTGGAATCCTTGATGGCCCATTAGCAGACATGACCCCTCAGGTTGGATGTGAAGGTGCTAATGCCTCCTCAGAGGGGAGTTATCATGCCTGAGTCACTGGTGTGAAGATGGGAAACTGTCCTATCTCACAGAGTTCTTAAGCACCCAGCTTGTAGCCTGAGGTGTCAGGTGTGTCCTGAGCAGCTGTGCCAGCAATCCATTATTAACAGTTCATGAGAAATGACATAGAGAGTATAGAGCACACAGTTCTGGTTACACCCACAAAGTGATAAACTGGTCCCGACCACTGTAACTAGAACAAAATGTAATTTTAATCAAATAGTTTTGTAGCAGTTTATTCAGTTATTCCTCATAACATAAATCCCTGTCTATCAGTGCTCTCTTTTTTGCTAGCTTTTGATTACTTTAAAAGTTGTAGTAAGCCACATTGTAGTTACAGGCAACAAGACCTGATTGTTCCTGAAAGAGTAGTTAATGATTTTTACCCATGGATAGTGATCTGTTTCTGCCAGTAGTGCTTATCTGAGGAAGTGATGTCATGGAGATGTCAATTGATATCAAGACTTGTACAACTTCTAAGATGCTGCGAATCAGATCAAGGGTTAAAACTGTTGCTTTCATAGGCCTAGGATAGAATTGATAAATGAGACCTGCTTGTGCTCAGATGAATGTTTAGAGTAGCATTCTGCAGTGGGGCATCTTTTACTGGATGCACGGATCTCAGATTGTCTGTCCAGCGCAGGATAAAACAGTATTTAACCTGCACGCACTTGTATAACATAACACTGGTCATCAGTCAGCTTTTGAAGTATATGTGTTGTTGGTACAAGAAGGTTTACTGTATTAAAATAGAATAAGGGTGTCTTAAGTTATCTATTAAAATATAAATATTTTCTCAGTGATTTTGGCAACAGATAAAAACATAGGTCTAATAATAAAGATGCTTGGAGTAGAAAGTATAGTCCATGTAAATTGGTTAAGGACCGTGATTCTGGCATCAGATAAAAACACAGTTCAAATAATAAGATGCTTGGAATAGGAAATGTTGTCCATATGAGTGGGTTATGCAAGTGTGGTTTTTGTGTCACTGAATTGTTTTAGTGGTTATCAGTGGGGAATAAGGTCAATAATTCAGTATTAATATACTGAGCTGTGTCAGGGATAGCAAATACCTGTTCAATCACTCCCCTGTAGGTGTCTTTGGCTGCTCAATTTTGCATGTGGTGGCTCTCAGGCAATAGCACCCCATCTGTGGTTTGGACTCCCATCTGTGTGTTTGGGGGAGTTGCTGCTTAGCCCAGTGGTTCTAACCTTCCTGTTAACTTTGCTTCTAATGGGACAGTACATAATACAGGAACACAGGTACTAGGATGGGAATTCTAACTGTGCTTGGTGAAGATTGTCCACAGATCTTGTCTGTTTCTATCTATATCAAATTTGTGCAGTTTTCTAGAAATGTATCATAGAATATCTAAGTTGGAAGGGACCCATAAGGATCAGAACACCCAACTTGGTTTTGGGAGAAGAGATTACTTATGTGGATAGGAACATTTGTTCAGAAAATGGAGGATTTCAATTAGGAAAATAAAAACAAGTATCATGTTGTGCTTTCTAGTAATAATTAAGGGGTAACATTTTAGTTTGTTTTTGTAATGCTTTGCTTCCTTTGAGTTTCCAGAACTACCAGTAGAAATAACTGTCCAAACATAGTCTACAACTTTTAAAATGTTTTTTAATGTTATCATTAGTAGTAAGTTTGGTAGTATGTGATTTGGGATTGGAAGGCATGCCTTCAAAAATTACATTTCTTTTAATGAAGAAAATTCTTCAGACTGGTAAAACAAGACGTGGACTATCACTTTTCTCTCTCATCAGTGTCTTACATCATCAGGATGTGAAGCACAGACTTTCTTTGCTGTTTGTTCTGGCCTATGTTGTTCCTGAAATCTGTGAAATAGAAATGTGAATTTCTTACTAAGACAGCCTACAGGCTGACTTTGTATTTTACCATTAGTAGAATAGCAATCATATTGTATTAGAAAATCCCCATAGCAAAACCACTGTGCTAAGAGTCACAAATGAGAGGTTAATGACTGAGATGGGCTAATTGTGTGCAGATGTACAGATTCGTACTTAGGTGGAGGTGCGGTCATTAAAATAACCAATTGAAGTGGGTGAAACAAAAATGTATTCCTCAGGAGGGACTGGAGAAAGGCAGCATGCAACATAAACCACTGAACACCTTCAGAAATTTGGTTTTTTGTTCCCTTTGTTTCAACAGTAGCTCAGCTGCATATTTGCCTTAGGCTGAAATGATGCTCCAAAGGGCCACGGCAAAGAGATAGACAACAGGTTAGCAAAGGCCTACAGTGCCTTTGGAAGACTCTATAAAAGAGTCTGGCACAATAAACACTTGAAGAAAAGTACCAAGATTAGTGTCTATAAAGCCACTGTGCTGTCCACTCTTTTATATGGGTCTGAATCATGGGTCATCTACCGCCGCCATCTGCGTCTCCTCGAACACTTCCATCAGCGCTGCCTCCGCACTATCCTAAACATCCACTGGTCTGATTACGTGACTAATGTGTCTGTCCTTGAACAGGCAGCAGTCACCAGTATTGAGGCCATGCTGCTGAGAACGCAGCTGCGCTGGGCAGGGCACGTCTCCAGGATGGAGGATCACTGCCTCCCTAAGATCGTGCTCTATGGTGAACTCGCCACTGGCTGTCACAAGAGAGGAGCCCCAAAGAGGAGATACAAGGACGCTCTGAAACAATCCCTCAGTCTTGGCCATATTGACTACCATCAATGGTCCACTTTGGCCTCCAATCGGGAGGCATGGAGACACACCATCCATAATGCTGCTGATTCCTTTGAGAATGCACGCAGAATCAGTCTGGAGGAGAAAAGACAACGCAGAAAGAACCGTGCCTCACCAGCACCGCCTATGGAGACTTTCTGCTGTGCCTTTTGCAACCGGACTTGCCTATCTCGCATCAGCCTCTTCAGCCCTCAGCGCGCTTGCAGCAAGCGTGGGTAGAGCCCTTCCCAAATCTTTGTTCGCGAAGCCCAGGCATGATGATGATGATGACAAGGAGATGTTCTCCAGAGCTTTCATGCTCCCCTATGTCCTCTTTGTATTCTGCTCTTTATTGTCACACTTTTATCTTTTCTTCAGAAGTTAAGTGTATGGTTCAGAACCTTTCAGCCTTGGAATTCTTCAGTATTTGTGTAATTATTCCATCTCCATTCCTGAAGAGGCAGTAAAGAGTGGGAGGCATACTGACACATACAAATGGGTGAAAGATGCTGAGTTGTTTGTTTTGGGGAGAGGAGGGGTTGGTTTGTTGTTGTTGAGTGTATTTTGTGGGGGGGTGTTTGGGCTTTTTGGGTTGTTTGTTTGTTTGTTTGCCTATTTTAGGAATATGAATTGTTCTTTTCCTTTTAAACAACTTTTAAGACAAAGACAGTTTTCCATCTTTGGTTCTTCTACATGACTTCCTAGAGATTTTAGGACTGCAGTATAACTGTGTATTATGTATACCACTAGTATGTGAGTTGTAAAAGCAAGTGTGAAGATTTAAGTGCTCAAGAGAACAAATTATGAAGACAACATTAAAAAGTCTTAATTTTTCAAAAGAAAACACTCATGTAGCTGGTGACATGGATGGATCTGATACCCATCACAAACTCAGACGGCTATTGTTAGTTCAACATGGGATAGTGTTTTGTGGAATCTGAGCAACAGAAAGCACTTCATTTTATAGGTACAGAATATGTAGAGGTAGAAGAGCAAATTTCTGAAATTTTTTAGAATTGTTATTTGCACTGGATTCCTATAGGTGGGTAGATTTAATAATTGATTTGTCAGTTCATTCAGTTTCGTTTTCTTTCAGGGCTGAGTCACTTGCTATGCAGTTAAGATGAACCTGAAGAAATAGACTTCTGTTCACAAAAAAAAGAAAAAACAAAAAAGGATGAGCTCATGAACTTTATTTTCATTATTCAGGGTGGCAGATCATTCAGAAATGTGTGCTGCAGAACAACATATTACAAAAATTATACAGAAAAGAGGAAAATGGAGACAGTTTTTTGCTGGTGAAGACTTAGAGCATAAATGAACATATCTGTTCTAGTCATCGTATTCTTCAGAAAGCTGTCTGTCTTTCCCAATATGTAGGGAATGGAGAATACATGTCCTGGTTTAATACTTAAAGGTACTTCTTGATGGCCGTGTTCCATTAAGGGAAAGAGAGCTAAGTTTGTTCCTTATATCAGGAAGACTAGATGCAGAGAAAATGTTAGTTATAAAACCCCTCCACATTTATAATTATTGTGGAAAATATATGTTTCTGTTGAAAGATTAAAATTTTATTTACTATCCAGAATCCTAATTCAATATAGCAAAAAATACATCAGCCTGTAAATGCTTCTGAAGATTCAGGATGAAAGCCAGTTACTTTGTCTAGTTTTTCATTTTAGCTAAGTAAAGCAGAAAGGTAAAATTAAAATTACAATTTGCTACATATTGTTTGCTGTGTGTTTTGCTGTGTATATTTTCATGCTCTTTAGGACTGCTTTTCTTACAAGATTTGTGAGGTGTTCTGAAAAGCTTTTTCCACAGTACATGAAACTTCAGCTTATCTGTTACTTTGCTGCAAAAGGGTCTTCTGTCAGGTCAGACCTCGTTTGGGTTCTAAACTGTGGTCTCTTATGAAACTTAGGGGTTCTTGGTTTTCTTGGGAGCTGTGAAGTCAAGGAGTGTCTGGTTCCACAATAAGTCCATTCCTTCCACCAATACTGAGAAGCGCTACAACTGAGAGCAACGCCTGATACTTCTCTTTTGAAGTGTCTTGGGGATTTGGCTTGGTTTTTTTTCTCATCATTGTAATTCACTGCAACTGTCTTCTAATGTGTTACAGAACAGGAGCAAACGCCTGGAAAAAGTCCATGTTGTTCTTGGGAATAAACCCTGTGATTTGGATTCACTCATTTCTACTGTGGCCTATGCCTACTTTCTAGACAAGGTAATGGAAAAACTGGACTGAGTGGCCTTAATTCCCTTGTTCCAAGTTGTTACAGGCATCTTACTCCTAAATCAATTAAAATTTACTGTAAAAACATTTTTCCTTAACAATGAATTCGTTATTATCAGAGGTGAGTCTTCAAATATAAATAATCTACATTTCTTTCCATACAAAAATTAATGTGTGGGTATTAAGTGGCTTATTGAATAGCAGCAAAAAATCACCCCTGTACTACATTCTTTATCCTTTCTCTCTTCTAGTTTTCCCAGTTGTTCTGTAAGAGACAGAGACAGATGAACGGAAAGAAAAGCTTTTTTTTTTTATTAAGTAAAGAGGGGTAAAAAACCCCAAACAGAAATTCCAAGCTGTTTTTAATTGTTTGCTCAGTTAAAATATCTTCCTAATAAAAAAGAGATCTTGTTTTATGCAATTCTGACAAATGCACACCTGTGTTACAGGTCAGTCCTTCTGATGTTCTTTGCTTACCTGTGTTGAACATACCAAGAAGAGACTTTAGCTACTTCACTGAGACAAGATTTATATTGGAAGAGCTGAATATCCCAGAGTCATTCCATATCTTCCGAGATGAAATCAATTTGCACCAGCTGAATGATGAAGGGAAGTTGTCTTTAACACTTGTAAACAGCAACATGCTGACAAGGTATTGCATTTTATGTACAATAAGATGGCTTAGTGAGTTTGAGCTGTTCTAAAAATTACATTTTTTCTGCATTGATATTAATATTCTGCTATTGATATGCTAAGAAAGTTAAGATGTATTTTGTCTCTCATGACATTCAGTAAATGTGACAAGCTGAAAAATAATCTTTCCATCACTTGTAATGGAACTTCCATTTTTAAGACCCTTGTCTTTTCATACAGCTTAGATTAGATATTTTAATTTAGTTTAAATAGTCTGGAAGTTTCCTGTGACCATTAAATAAGAAATCAGAGGGTTTTTCCTGCTTCTTCATTAGCTCTGTTAAGACTCTTATGTTGATCTGGAGATGCCCAGACACCTGAATGTGTGCTGTTAAGGTGGCTAATGGATTATTGTGGTCTGTACCAACTATGCCGTTTTTTCAGTGTTGTCAGTGCCAGAGGCTCATAGTTGCTCTGTGGAAGACCATAGTCTGTATACCTGTCTTTAAGAGGCACTAGTTACAAGTCCATAGTGAATCTTTTATTGCGACCCTTTTTAAAATGATCTGCCTGTCTTGCCCAGAGTGAAGTGCTTTTTACTTCCAACTCTCTTTAGAACTTAATGTAAGACAAATAATGTCCTGTTGTGATATGACCCCATCCTATCTGAGAGGTCTGTAAATTAGAGTAAAAGTAGGCGAAATCTGAAGAGAGAAATATATGTAAATCTCATAGCTACTGATTCTTTAACTGCCATCATCTCAGTGCATCAGTCACTTCTCACAGTAAAAATTATCCTTAAGATTTGCTTTCTGTTTGTTACTGTGCCTTCCTGTGCTTCTTCCTTCTACGGAATTATGATTAGCATTTTATTGTTAAACTTACTTTGGCTTTGTTACTGCTATTGTAAACAGAAACACGAAGTGTCTAAATGCAAAAAAAAATCTTTTGTAGTTTTCAGAATATTCAATGGGGAAAATGTAAAATCTCCTTTATATAGGGCTGTATTTTCAGCTCATGTAGAAATATTTTTTCAAATTACTAAATTTTATAGAATTTGATAAATGAAATGTGAACATTGAAGTCTTAGTACTTAGTGATGTATCAAGCAGTAAAAGGACTGTGCACTGTGACATTCTTTGGCTTTGTAGCAGACTTCAAATGGAAATAGCAATAGTCTTGTTGTCCAGAATTAAAAAAAAAAAAAACAAAACAAAACAAAACTTTTTTTTATTGGGTTGTCTAAGCAGCTATAAAGATAAATATATGTAACTTTTAAATTTGCTTGATAGTGATGATAAAAGTTTGGAATCGGCTGTTGTCAAAGTCATCAATCCAGATAAGCAGTGTGACAGAAGCCTGGAGGTACAAGCGTGTTCTTCTTCTTTAGTCGTAAAAGAGATTCTTCAAAAGGCACCAGAGTTAATCACTCAGCAACTGGCTTATCTCCTCAGAGGTGAGAGATTACTCTTTATATTAAATACTGAAAGGTTTAATGGAGTGTTTCTGAATTTGCTCATGCAGAAAGAGCGTGATCCATTCTTTGGTTAACAATCCCTTTAAAGACCACAGGAAGCTTCATAAAAGAAGCAGGGAGTAAAGAGTTTGTTAAAGAGTAACATTATTTTGAATATTAAAAATGTGCATTTAAAAACAGGCATGAGAGGTCTTTGCTGTATCACTAGACAAGAATATTAAATGGAGCTGTCGACACACCAGCTGGGTAGCTGGAAAAGCTGTGCAGTTCGTTGATTCCAGGGGCACTGTGGACAACAATATGGATTGGAATCTAATATTTACATGTTAAAGCATCTCTCTCCCGATGGTGGTACTTTTTTATAGAATAATGTTGTAATGGTGTGATGCAAAACTTCTACTCTTTAAAAACACTGTCACAAAATCTTCATCGTGCTTTCCTTTTCTCTTGTATTGTATGCCCAGTGGAGTACAAAGAGTGGGCAGGCTTCAACAGTCGAAAGTATTTTCTGCTGTCTTCATAATTCTTCATTTTTATTGATTTTTTTGGTTTATTTAATGTGTCAGGACTCCTCAGATGGAAATAAAACGGGTTGAAAAGAACTGTCACTGCTTTTAAGTTATTTATTGAATTTTAATAGAGTTTGATAAATTTTGTAGGTTTTAGTTTTTGATTGAAGTGCAACTGTTAAATGCCCTTTTAAGAAATGAATATGTGCACATTTAACGAGGATTATGAAAACTCGTCCACACTTAGAAGCTGTTGAAATTTTGGCTTGTCATTATACTCATCACTGTGATAAATAGTATAATGAGAATGCTATGAGAAATTGGAAATGTCAAATTTTTTTTTAATATTACCATAGAATAGGCATTAACAGTAGCACAGAATTTAACCTGCTTTTAGAGTATCTTCTGATGCTAACAAACTTTAGTAGACCTGCCATGAAGTATTTTTGTAATCTCCAAATATCTGTTGAGTAGCCCTCCAGGAATTTAGGCAAAGGATCAAGCATAATAATTGATTTTGGAGGCAGAACCAAAAAGAAGATTTTTGAGAAATCTCAGGATACTTGTTTGTTGGTGGAAAGAGTCAGCAGGGGGTGCTCTGAATCCTGTTCCAGAATACATTCAAGTAGTATATGTGGATGTAAATGTCCACATGTTTGGTGTCTCTAATTTGTATCCAAATTGAAATAAAGTGGTTTTATTAGTGTTTGTGTTAGAGGTAGCACTTCAAGTTTTGAGGGAGATAATAGGGGTTTGTTTTTGGTTTTTTTTTTAAGAATTACTAGCTAACTACATTTTCATTATTGTGTTTGGTAGTGCATGTTTGGGGAACTTAGTGGGTACAGAAGTCCCTGCACACCTTCTTTTTGTATGGTGTGAGAAGTGACTGGCAAAGCCTAGAGAACAAAACACAACTGCACTTGTGACTTGATGCTTTTCTACTTCTCCCAGCAAAGCAGCTTGTATGTATAGAAGGTGAAGCAATACAACAAGGCCTCTCATGGGTCTCTTAAAACAGAAAAAGTTTTTGGTACTTAAGAATCTTCCATGGCAAATTCAGTAAAGTCAGTGAACCCCATTATTGGTTTTGATAAGATTCATTAAAAAAATATTCATAGATATAAATGTATGTAGATGGCAGATCAAACTACAAGCAATCTGAAAATAAAAGATCAAATATGCCTTCAAGTCTAGCTTTTGTGTTTTTCTGTGTGTATTATGGCCTTTTATCATAAGGTATAGCTTCTGAAATCCATCTTACCTGTAAGCATAGGAAATAAAGGGACCACACGTCATGGTCTGGAAGGAGGGGTGGCTGTTTAATTGTCACTACTGACAAATGAGTATGTGGAGGTTCACAGGATGTCCCCTCCCTCTAGGGGCACTTCATAGAGGCAGTGAAAAGGCCCTACTGTATTTTTTACACTTCATTGTTACTTCCGATGTAAATCTGTATATGGTTAGTATGTCTAAATTTCAGGTGAAGTTCAGAACAGAAGGCCAAAGTAGAAGTCAGAGTGCTAAGAATTAGGATTGATTTTATTTTTGTAAAAGAGCTGAGTCTCTGAGCTGGGAATTTCTCTTTCATTTTCTGGCTTTCCAAGGGATATTTTGCTAAAAGACTTGTAGGACAAGAGAAATATCTCTCATTTTAATAATTACTGCATAGTGACCATGACAGCTTCATTCGTTGCCTCTTTTTCAGACTCTTTTTTTTTTTCTCCAAGTGTGTTGGCAATTTTTTAATGACAAGAACAGATGTTTATAACCTGCCACTTTTCAACTTTGAACAAATGTCACCTGCTCTTCTCTGTTAAAAAAAAAATGTCAGAAGAAAAGACTTTTTATGTGAGTTACTGATTTAGGCATTGTAATATTTAAGGATTTATTTTTTTTTCCCCAGCTGAATGTTTTTCTGGTATCTTTGTCTCCCCATCAGTCATGATATAACTTAATTCTACCTTTGGGCTTTGAATAGAGCCTGTGTAGAGAGTCAGTGTTGCACAGCCATACTTGCCTTAAGTTAGTGTAAGAGTTTGACCCTGGCCAGATTCCAGGGACTCACTAAATCCTCACTGCAACTAGACAGAGGAGAGAGGTAAAGACAAGAGCTGGGAGAGAGATCACTTACTTATTACCTTTACAGGCAAAAACAGGCTCAAAGTGAGATAATACCTAAATTTATTACTAACAGGATAAAAGCTAAAGCATGAGAAATAAAACAGTCTTAAAACATGCACAATTTCCCCCCACCCCTCCTGCTGTCCATGGGGGGTTGCAGTCGGTTGTGGTTGCTGCCGCTTGCAGTGTGAGTTCCCCCACCCCTCGGGGTCACTCATCCATGGGGTGCAGTAAAGTTGAGTCTCTGCACCCCGATGGGCCTCTGTGGGTTGCAGGGGGACATTCTGCTTCACCACAGTCTTCACCACGGGCTACAGGGGACCACAACCCTGAGTCCATCCCCTGTTCCAGGGGGTTCCTCCCACAACAGACAGTCTTTAATAGACCTCTCCAACATGAATCCACCCCTTGGGCAGCAGTTCTTCCACATCTGCTATTCAGAGGGTCACTCCTCCAAAATGGTACAATCCTTCATGGACGAGATGTACCGATGTGGGCCCCCCCATAGGGCCACAGCTCTCACTCAGGGAAAAAACCTGCTCCAGCGTGGGTGTGCCACTCTATGGGTCACAGGTCTCCTGCAGGACTCTGCTCCATCCTGGGCCTCCCACAGGGTCACAGCCTCCTTTCAAGCATCCACCTGCTCCAGCATGGGCTCCTCCATGGGCTGCAGAGGGCTCTCTGCACCCCAGTGGTCCTCTATGGGCTGCAGGGGTTTTTCAGCTGAGTCCTTCCCTGCTCCCATGGAGTCCCTCCTCCCCCTCTGTCTGCACCGACCTTGCTGTCTGCCTTGTTATCCCATGTTCTCACTCTCTGGAATTTCTTCTGTGCAACACCCCTCTATTCTTAAATATGTTATCACAGAGGTGTTAATATGATCTCTAATTGGCTCAGCCCTGGCCAGGAGCCGGATGTCCCTCCTGGAGCCGGCTATCATTGGCTCCATATATGCAGGGAAAGCTTCTAGCAGCTTCTAACAGAAGCCACCTCTGTAGCCCCTGCACCTCCTCCCCCCCACCACTACTAAAATTCAGCTGCAGAAACCCAGGACAGTTAGAGCTTGTGCTGTCCCTGGACTTGTGCCAGAAGCAAACAATTATGGAACCTGCCAGAGTCTTGGGTCTGTATTATTTTATTTCCCCAGAGATGTTTACAAGGGGACTGTTGCCAAACTCAAGAGCCATTAAACTGCTGAATCATTACATTCTCTGCTGCAGCCAGCTGGCAAGGATGTGATTCCCAGCACTCACTGTCAGGTATCTTGGGTCAGGGCACTCTCAAAAATGCCTCCTTATGTTTATTTGTGTAAGGCCTTGAAGGATGCCACAAGGTGCAAACTGCAATATGTAAATAGAGACAGATTTACAGCAAAAGCACAGCTTTTGGTTTTGGTTTTTTTTTCTTTAATGTGTATCTGCTTTTGCTGGTTATGACCCGCATAGTTGATGTCTTTTCATGCCCTGTTGGGGCAGTCTGACTTTCATTGGAGAAGATTGGTTTGTTATTCGAGCCACCCAGAAAAATGTTAAGAAATGTCCTTTTAAGGACTTCAGGAACTATGCCAATATCTTATTTTTTTTTCTGTGTTGTACATCAGATGATTCACATGTTTCCAGATTGATGCATCCTTAGTATATATGCCAGAAAGAAAGGATCATTTTTACCTGCACTTACCTGGACTGATAGTTGTTTTTTAAATGTATGTAAACAATTTTCTTGGAGACAGTGCTCCTACTCTCTTCCTCCTAGATTACATTTTATTCCAGTTTCATGGGTTTTGCTGTTAATTACAATGAAGACTGCTTGCTTGGATCTGCTTACAGCTTGGGTTTGTGCAGTTTTTGGGGGAGTGGGGAAGTGTTGAAGTTTACTTTCCATGAGGGACTGTTGGTTTTCCTCTTTTCCCTATCCTTTATTTTTCCTGGTTATGGAACAAAATCTTGGCAAGAGAAATGCCTATATTTTCATTGTACTGTTTCTCTCAAGTCATAAACTTATAATTCAGGAGATGCTTGTGCTGTTCTTAATGTTTTCCCAAAATGACTTCTGCCTTCATTAGATCATGTTTAATATTAATGCACAGCAATTGCTTTTGGCAAAACTAGTGCTTCACTTCCAAATGCTTTGCAAAAAAAAGAATCAAGTGCACTTTTTTTTAGATCCTTAACCTGTCTTCTAGTGACCCCTTCTTTGGAAAAAATGCATGTTGGGTAGTGTGATATACACAAGAAATAATATTAAATCTTGTATTGCCTATTATATATTTTTTTGTCTGTTGTTGTCAGCAAACAGCAGCCTCTATTATGCTTTCAGAAACCCTGGGGGAGCTGCACCAGCACTCAGTAAAATCTGCAGGAGATTTCTGAGACCTTGTAATGCTTTTACAGCAGGTACTTATAAGACAGCACATGACTAAATGGACTGCTGACCTTTGGTCAACCAAAAGTACCTTAAGTGAACTGTTTTTCTACACTACCTGAAATCTTAACCGCCACACGAATGCTGAGGATACCTAGGAGAAAAGAGGTGTGCCTTTCTTTCCTCCTGATGAGGATAGTATTAAAGAATGATCATAGTACTTTTGGATGAGTAAATGTTCATCTTAGGGCTTGCTAACACCCTAGTAATTTGAGAAGGATCCTTTTCTTACTCTCATCCCAGCAGAAAAGTTGCAAGCACTACGTATTGCTGTGACAAGTGAGAAAAACAGTCCTTTAAAAACATTTCTAAGATGTCTGCCTATGGTGAATGAAACTTACATGATATTGACTTCCAAAATTGTGAGCTTGCTTGGATGTACAACTCGCATTTCTTGTTCTACTGCATTTTCCTATATGTTTTTTTAAGATTTTATCTTCGTGGTCTTGCCAAAATACTTCATTCGCTGAAGCACACACAGCTGTGGTAAAAGTTTTATACATTGTGTATCTGAGGATCTATGCAGATCGATAGACTACTTAACTCTTCCTAGTGCTACTGGAGTGGTTTATGAAACATGCCACAGTTGCCCTCCAGTAGGTAATTTTATGAAGAATTTGAGCACATGTAGATCCAGTATTTTCTCTTGGCGTCTCCATTTCCTTTGTGTGTGCATGAGCAATTTCCCTTTCTGCTCCAGGAGGAAGGAAAAAGCAGTTCTGAAGAAGCAGAAGATTGCTGTTGCTAAAATAATTCATGCAGCCTGGTCCCTGAGCTTCCATTTATCCAGGTGCACCAGGATGTCTTACTCATTCTGGTCACCGTCCTTCTCAAGCTATGGACAAGAATATGTCTCAAGTGTATATATGTAGCATGGGCACTGTTATCTGCTTAGAGGTTGAATGACAAAGGGCTATTCTTAAATAAATTATCCTGGATCCTGCTGGTGGAACATTTAGTATTTTTAATGACTATCAAATAGAGCAGGAGCATTGTCTTAAAGTGATTGTAGGACTGAGATAAAGAAAGGTCTTCTGTGAATTAAAAGAATACCGGTAGTTAAAATATCTGTAACGGAAACACAGAATGGAATTTTATGTATTTGAATTTCCAGAAAGTAATACCTGATGGGGAACAGCTTTTGGCTTGTTAAGCATTATTTATTATTTATTCTGCACAGGATTTATCTAATAAGGGTAGCATGGTGTCCTGGGTTTCTGTAGCTGAATTTATTTTTTTTTTGTTAGTGGGGGGTGCTGCAGAGATGGTTTCTGTTAGAAGCTGCTAGAGGCTTCCCCTGTCCCATGGGAGCCAATGACACTTGGCCCCAGGAGGGACATCCGGCTCCTGGCCAGGGCTGAGCCAATTAGAGATCACAGTAACGCCTCTGTGATAACATATTTAAGAATTGGAGGGTTGTTGCACAGAAGAATTCCAGAGAGCGAGAACTTGGGATNACCCATGGAGGCTCATTGGGGTGCAGGGACTCAACCTTTACTGCACCCCATGGATGAGTGACCCTGAGGGGTGGGGGAACTCACATCGCAAGTGGCAGCAACTGCAACCAACTGCAACCCCCCATGGACAGAAGGAGGGGTTGGGGAGGAATTATGTGTGTGTGGTGTGTGTGTTTTAAGACTGTTTTTTCCTCACTATTTAGCTTTGCTTTTATCCTGTTAGTAATAAATTTGGGCATTATCTTACTTTGAGTCTGTTTTTGCCCATAAAGGTGGTGGGTGGATGACCCCTCTCCTTTCTGCCTAGTTGCAGAAAGGGATTTATTGAGTTCATGGAATCCGGCCAGGGTCAACCTGCTACACATGGCAAAATTATTTTGTGTTGCAAGTGCTGTGTGAATTTTGAAGAAATGCTTTTTATTATTTTAATAGTATTGGGGAAAAGTGAGTACATCTGAGATGTTTGGGTCCTAGTCCATCCAGTGAGATTGGGGATGTCTTTGTACAGGTCTTTCTTTTACACTCTTTGCTACTGTCTAATCACTTTGGTTTACAGTACCTATCATATTATTGCACTCATTTGCTCATTGACCCAGCATGATCCTATGAAATCATACACTTGTTTGAAATCCCTGTGCACAGTAGAGTTTAATGCTGAAGTGTAAGATTTTATTATCCTTAACTTACTGTGAGTAGTTGAAAGTGAATGCTACCTTTGGGTATATTAATAAATGGGATCCCAGTATCCAGGGAATGAAAAGGTTACTTTACACCCTGAACTATCAAGAATATTTCACATTAAGGATGGATTATGTGCGATACGTTGTTGTCTGAAAAGACATTGCTCTCACTTCTGCATACCAGTCACAGTGAAGTTATTTATTGGATTATGTTTCTCTTAAATTAGAAGTTTGATTGCATAATTTTGATTGACTTAATGGGTATTTCTTTGGTATATTCATGGAATTAGAATCATAGAATGATTTGGGTTGGTTTGGATTTGAGTTCCAAACTCCCTGTCATGGGCAGGGACACGTTCTACTAGATCAGGTTGGTCAAAGCCCCATCCAAATTGGTCTTGAAAACTTCCAGGAATGCTTCTCTGGGCAACCTGTTCCAGTATTTCACACCCTCACAGCAAAGTATTTTTCTTTATGTCCATTATAGCAGTTAATTGACATACCAGTAGAAGGAAGGTTGGCAATGTGGATTTCTGTTTCAAAGCATGCCAGCACTCAATCTAATGCTTAGAGAGAGGAATAAACGCTGGTGTTGCATCACTTGCTGCTGGTCATGCTGCAGAGCTGTAGCTGTACGGAAGCGTATTGCACACTGTGGCAGCACTGGGACCAGCAGTTAGCTGTAGCACAGCACTGAAAAGGCACCCAGTTCACATTTTAGAACCTTCTTGTTAGGAGGATGTTTCTGTGTGGATTCAATATCTAATGCAGTAATCTCATCAGTGGAAGCAACCTTCAAGAGGGAAGGGGCTTGGATAGCAATACAGTAAACATTCTTGTTTCTGTAGTACCTCTTTGATTTTTACAGGAGGCATTAATTTTTGTCTTTCAATGTTTCAGGAAGCATTCTCTTCAAGTGCATGTCTTTGGAAGCTGACAATATTACAGAGCGGCAAGAGAAAGTGCTGTCAGTCCTAGAGGAAAAGTTTCCAGATCTTCCCCCACGAGAGAAAATTATCTCTGTTCTCCAGCAGACTCAATTTAATGCAGAAGGTAATGCGACTTGCTTCCATTTTTCAGACCCATTATAAATTTATTTAAATAATTGTATCAGAATATTGCCTGATTGTGTATGGTGAAAATAGTTGCACCATGCTGTCTTCATTGACAGTTAAATGTATTATATTTAAATTAAGTTGCTTACATTCTGACCATGGAATTTTGATTCCTGTTGAGGAACTACTAAACTCCTAAATAATCTTGTGTTGTTTTTACGGATAAAGTTAACATTAATTAGTGTGTCAGCCCATGTGCAGAAATTGTGCTGCAACTGCCTACATGGTGTGGAAGTGGATCTTCCCCAGATTTACCAGTGGCTATGTACAGATGAATTGAATTTTACATCAGACTAAGATTACAGAAACAGCAGAAAAATTGCAGTTCTTCTCTTCTGCTAGAAATATCAAATAGAAATATTCACTGATAAAAACTGGGAATGTTGGAATCCAAAATTTAGTGCAAGGCTTTTGCTGTGAAAACCTGAAGAAAATTGTTGCAAGAACTGTTACATTTTTTTGCAGGCATTTTTCTACCAAATTGTTACTGAAGAGCAAGTATTAAATTAGTGAGTTGTTTTTTTTTTTTTGTTATAGCTGTTATGCACAGAGTCCACGCAGACTTATGGTCATTTTTTACCTGAGTCAGGTGCCCTAGCTGGTAGATAATGACAGAATTTTGAGCTGCTGCTTCCTATGCCTTTTCTTTCTGTGAGGTTGCAAGCTAAATTAGTTAAGGACTATAAACCTTCGCACAGTTCCCTGAAGTTCCTCCAGTCAATCAGTCATAGTTCAGGAAGTGAACTGAATGCTGTCTAGATTGCAGAAGCACAATGAAAGTGGCTTTTATGGAGCTCTGTTCTTAGTTCTACTAGTTGCCTGGGAAGATACTTTAGTAACATTTGCCATGTACTTGACCCATGAAGTTTTCCCTAATATCAAATGCAAAACTTTGACAAGTTTAGTCTTGATGGTATTGATTGCAAGTAATTTATATACGTCACATGATGAGGGCACTGTTGTGCATTTTTTTGGTCTCATAGCTGCTGTTTTCTGTGTATTACAAGGTACATATTTAGCACTGTATACATTCATGTGACATTTGTGTTACCAAGGTGCTGCTGAGTTTCTGAAGTCCTTTGAAGAATGTAACCTCTGCTTAATATTTTATTTTATCTGCCTGTTGTTTGAGGCACTATTAAAACACTTCAGCAAAAAAAAAGTTCTCAGTTTCATGTAGAAATAATGATTCATTTGCCCGACTTCATGAATTCATTTGTTATTTGAGAAACAGGCTGCAGCCCGTCAGGAAGTCTACAGGTTTTGTACAAGTATTTTTAAAATAACAGATGCATAAATGTTTATCTTGTCACTAGATTGAATGAAGTAGGTGGACACTGTACAGGAATAGTAATGAAAAGAGTAATTTCTTAGGCTTAAGTTATTATTTGTATCCCTCTTAAAACTCAGTCATGCAAACATATTTTGGATGTTTTGCTGCTGAGCTTTGAAAGTCAGTGGGTATTTTAGATGCTGCCCTATGCTGGGGTAGGGACTTGCAGCTTTCTTTACATAGATGTTTCACTATCTTGTCTGTATTTTTGATCATGTGATATAGCTATATTCCTCTGTATAACATGTATTTATTTTGACAATCTTACAGCATTTTAGACAGACATCTCCAATTAGGGAAACATCGTCACCTGGATTTTCAATACATTGTGCTTAAACATATCAATGTGTGTGGTTGCCATGTGAAGCAATTCCAGTTTTACACCATTGTTTCTGATGGTAATGTTTGTATGGTACATTAACATCTACTTAGTTCATTAATGATTTGATGTACTTAAGAAAAACCCACTGGTGCTTATCTATTTGTGAAGAAGGTTAAAAAGGTTGAATGACTCAGTGTCTTAATATCTTAAATGCTTTGCTTCTGAATATTTTATAAATACCATAGTATTCCACAGGTGCTTTTCAATATATTGCTCATTCCAGAAGTATTTAATATTAGTGATTTCCTATTAGACCATAGGAATCATCTATCCAGACATTTATGATCAACTCAAGTTAAACTCACTTGAAAAAGCTGAGTGTTCATACAGCTTCATTGCAGGATACTTAATTCTTCATCCTTGTTGTTAGCGTATCCCCTCCCTTAAATCGCTTCGTTTTCTAAAAAAATCCCTCTAGAAACATTAAACATTGAAATATTAATATTGATTTTAGTTTTCTTTTAGGATTGCCCTGAAATACAGAAGACTCAGCATTAAGGTCTAAGCTGTGTTTTTAATTTATGTTGATGTATCTGTCAGCTGTGTATATTGAAATTCCTGTCTCTTCTTAAACAGGTGTGAGTATTGAGGAGGCTATGCTGAAGGATCTCAAGGAGATTTCAGATGGAGAAATCAAAGTAGCAATTAGCACTGTGTACATGACATTGGAGGTAAGAGGTAACTTAAACCACATAGTAGGTAAACAGTGGAATTGCATATGGATACGGTTCTTTAACAAGGATTTTGAACAGGTTTTTTTCCTTAATATTATGTATAAGCAGAATTTTCAGTTATTTAATTAACTTTGATAGAAGCAGTAGCTATTGGTTGTCCGACTTAAATTATTATGCGTCTGATTATTCCCTCCCATTAGACTGTATCATGGTGTGTTCAAACAATGGCATAAGCCAATTGCAGGCTTTGGATGAATTAAGTTGTGAGCTTTCTGTCGTACTTCACTAGGTAATTACTAACTAGGACCTTGTCCTACCTTTCACTTACAGGAT
>VWZG01001075.1:52622-62731 GCA_013396735.1 Grallaria varia | reverse complement strand
GTCCAAAAATGACAATAAATTGCAAAAAAAAAAAAAAAAAAAAAAAAAAGAGGGAAAGCATAGAGAAAGCAGAAATATACACCAATACACAAGTGTAAGTGCAAGAACAAGTACTGGTGCATTTCACTAAATGATTTAATATGAAAACTTCACTAACAGACACAGAGCTTTCTCCTCTTTCCTGAAAAACAATGGGAAAGGTATTTTAGCACCTTCTTTGCTTTCTTCAATCCAACACCAACAATTGGAGATAAACACTGCTAAACAGAGAAGAAGCATCCCTTGCTCTTCATTTCCTACCTTTATCATTTCCTTTTTTCCCCACTTTGTTAAACAAGCCAGTAGGTGCCAAGGCAGCAATGTATCAGTGTTCACACAGCTGGACGCATAAACTGCCCCTCGCGTCTCCCCACAGTGGAAAAAAAAAATGCTTTGAAGAAGTTTTTTCCACTCCAGCTTTTTTCCCTCGGATTCCAGCAACCTCTCATCCCTAGAGGGCAGCCGAAGAACGTAGCTCGGGGGCACAAAGCACCTTCCTTCTCTCTGCACGATTTATCATTTTAACCAGCTTGCCTCTTCTGTCTCTAACTGCATGTCCATGCAAACTGCTTTGACTGACAAGCTTTGGGTCATTTCAGTTCCTCTTTTCCAGCTCTTCATGGATGCTCACCCAGAGAGCTCCTACAAACCACCCCTCCCCCACCCTGCCAAATCTAGGGATGTTTTTTCATCCCTCTTTCAACCAGTACCCAAAGCCCCTTACCTTATGATGACAAACATGACCAGGGAGTTTCCCACCAAGCCGACAACGAAGACCACCGAGTAGACGGCAGTGATGATAATGGGAATGGCGGGGGAGATGTTGGTGTGGTTGTGCTGGCCGTCCCCAAAGGCCCCGGTGGCATTGCTGTCATAGTCTGCCCAGCCCAGGAGCCAACTGCTGCTGGTGCTGGGGGGCCGGCAGGGCCCTGGGGAGCAGGTGGAGTCCGGCTCCTCACGGAAAATCTGTACGGGGGCATCCATAGGGGGACAGTCCCCACAGGCAAGAGGGAGACTGGGAGGAGGGCACAGGCAGCAGGAGGCAAGAATGCTGGAAAAGAGGGAAAAGAGAGACAGAGAGAAACCAGAAGTGCTATCACAGCCACCGAACGTTAAGACCTCTGACACTTCTATGTGTTGAGGGGAGCTCTGCCGTGATGGGAACTGTAGTTTGCCAAGCAGAGAGTTAAGCAAATCACATCCATATTAAATAATTGCTAGTTTTACATCTTGCTATGTAATGCTGCTCCTGCAAGTGCACAAGGAAAGTTTTCCTCCACTTTTGGAGACGACACAGAGAAGCAAACCAGATGGAAACAGCTTGGATCCACCCCCACATTTTAACCCGGTCTTTCCCATCCATATTTTAAGTTGAAGTGTATCCTAGCAAGGGCTCCTTAATGCCTAAGCTCTGCTATAAAGGGGAAGGAGACAGAGAAACCCACCACCTCTCTGCACACCGGCTTTAACATCCTGCCCTGAGTTATTTTTAACTCATCCCATACCTGCTTTCAAATAAGAGACATATTAATGACAAAAAATACCTCTTTTAGTCCAGGGAAAGGAGCGGAGTCCTCAAACAGATGTTCTTTGCAGGAAAAGAAAAGAATAAAGCAGCTGCACTTGGCTCCTGAAAGTACCATCGACCTTCTAGGACTTTTGAACGTGAGGCACCTGTGCCCTCCGAGAGGCGTGCTGGCAGCAGAGCCGGTTCCCAGGCATGAACTGCAACGTGTAGCAGCAGCAGTTGCTGCTGTTCCAGCTCCCACCACTTCGCTTTTACTCTCTCAGGCTCCCTCTGCCTCCCTCTCGCTCTGCCGGGGCTCCAGCAGCACTCTGCACTGATGCACACGTTCTCCTCTGTCTCTGTCCCTGCAGCTCAGAAGCTCACATGACTTCTTTCTAAACACTGAGAGGCAGATAAATTAAAATAAAAGCAAGAAATACATTCTGTAATGAATAAATGCTTATTTTTAATACACTTTTCCAAGTTACCTTTCTTAATTCCCCGTGTGTTTACAGGCCTTGAGTAATAATCCTCTCTGCCTTACTGAATCTCACAGGATTTCAGACTAGCAGAAGCTGACTAAATCAGGAATTTTCAGTTTAGATGCCTTGAATGATCTGTCAGCTCTCCCATGCCTCAGCTCCACAATTCTGCATCCAAAAAACATTTCTCTGTGGGTGGCTGTGCCCTGTTCCTTTGCATCTGCAACTTGGAAGAAAGTCAGAAGCTGGCTACCAAAGAGGGGCAACCCAATTACTGTCCTTAGTTTATTTAAGCTGTCCCACACCACGGGAGAAACCATGAATCCCCTGCAGCACTGCCAGAGCCCCATTCTCCTTAGGCTCCAGCTGCAGCCAGAAATGGAGAGATGCTGTGTGCAGAAATCACATCACTCAAAGCTCATTCCTCAAGAAATAAGCCACCAATAGGTGTTCAAGATATCCCTTAATTTGCACACAGATTTTGAAATCCCCACCAGGAGTCTCTCTAAATGGCAAACTGAGGGAGGAAAACAAGATCCAGAGTTGTTCCTACTCCTGTGGAAAAGCCTGGGAACCACCAATCTGGCTGCATCTCAAAGGGTGCAGCGGGGAAAACAGTCCCTGGAGAGAATAGCAGACTGACTTGTTTCACTGGGCATTTTGTGAAACTTAGACAGACATGAAAGGGGCTGTGGGATTCCTTCATGCTTTTCTAATGTTGAAACTTTACTATTTGCTTCTTTGTTGAGTGTCTGTGATCAGGCTGAGTTTTCAATTCTAAAACAATTTTTTTTTTAAACCTATAATCAAGATGAGAAATTATGTCAGCTCTGAGTCAAAAGCCATGTAGGAGGTTTAAAAGGTACAGAATCCCCTCTCTCAGAGGAAGAGGCTTGTTCAAATGTGATGGTGACTCTGACTGCGGTCACTGTTTTCTTCAGAACATCAGCAACTGCTCACTATCATCTGTATAAAGCTGTCTAAAAGCTTCACACTTAGTGAAGATGGATAAAAATACAAAATAACAAACATGACAAAAACATCCCTGAGCCAGGGACACAGATCTGAGACAGTAATAATATTTTTGAAGATGAAATGAGATCCTAACATCAAATGTATTCCAATCCTGTTTTTATCCTCTGCAATCCATTGGCTCCTGCCCATGTACTGCTCTATCTTCTCATACATAATTTTATTTGACAATTTTCAACTTCTTGTTAACATCTTTCCCAGACTTCCTCATATTCTAGAGTTAAAATATACAGGAGAACTTTAAGATAGCAATATTTTAGCACTCATTAATAATTCAGCTCTTATGAGCAATCATTTTGTCACTTTGCAATTGCTACATGTGGATCAGAAACTTTTATATGGGTAAGAAAAGCCTATTATCACTCTGCATAAATCTACAGCACAGATGATGTAAAATACTCACCAAGATAAATAGCAGACTTAAAGCTTTTTCAAGCACCAGTGGTTAGACAGCAAGCTGCTCATTCTCTAGCTAAATTCTGTGGTGAAACTCTCCACTGATCTTAGAGTTAGCATGAAAATTATTCACTCACTACCATAGTGACTGATCCTTGCAACCACATGGGACTAGAATGGTGCGGAGTTTGACCACAACACTGCAGATTACAGGTGCGCCAGAGGCAATGTGTAAGCTGTCCGATGCTTTCTGTCTGTGTGTGTATTCCATGTTGGAGGCTCAGCTCTGCCTCTTGATTGCTGCAGGTCTTTGCAATACAGTAGAAAACAAGTACTTGGCCTAGGGAAATGCATTGTCCTCTGAAAGTGAAATCAAAATTTTATGCAAAAGTAAAAAGAAATTATGTTTTCCTTTCTTGTGTTTGCTTTCTTGATGAAGACCTAAATATCTGAGTTATCAGCAGTAACTGGTCCTACCACAGGTACTGGAAACTCCTGCAGTGATATCAAAAGAAAAACTGAGGGCAGAGGGAGAACCACTTTCCATCACTATCTTCTTCTCCTTCAACACACAGCTGCTTGGTGCCTTTGTGCCCTTCCTGAAAGTCCTGCAGAAAAAGGCAGGAGACCCTTGAAGTCACAAGGAGAGAGAAAGGCAGCATCTGCAGGTAACCAGACCCAGACTGTCCACACACTGATGCCAGACATCCCTGCTCCCTCTGAGGGCTGACATCAGGCAGAAGTGCTGGTATTTCAAAGGAAAGCAAAGAAATATTTAGGAAAGAAAGACAACACAAAAACATCGTGTCACCACTCAGCTGCAATTTTCCCCCAGTACTGTTCTTACAAACATGTGCCTTGCATGCCTCCCACTTTTTTACTGTAATAGTTTAGACCCAGTGTTCACCTCACTGGACTTTGGGAAACATAACAGAAATCACTTGGACTTTTTAAATTGAGAAAACAAAACTATGTATCAGATTCTGTGTTTAGCAAAAATTGTTTAAGTTGTGAATTCCAGCCCCCAAAATCAAAAAAAAAAGAAAAAAAAAAAATCATGTTCAGCTGTCTGATACCTAGGAACTAAAACACATGCATTTACTCAACCTTTTATTTTCCCCAGGCTCTCTGCCTAAATCAAAAATCAGCTGCACAATATTGCTACATTCAGGTGGAAAGGCAACAATAAACTGGGAATTTTGTATCTGTATTTTCTTTTGCAATCCTAGTGAAATTCTTTGAATGAATAAGGAACATGGTGGGAGGGAGATATGTGATATTTAACAATAGCAGGTAGGAAGGGCTTCAGCATTGTCTTATGGTTTTGGGGGTTTTAGCAAAGGCTGAAGAACTGCCTACATCAGCACACTGCTTTAAAACTTAAACAATGTACTGGGACATTAATTCAGCCCTGACTCAGAGGAAAAATGAACCACATTGAATCACTGGCACGACTCTGTGCAGCACCTTCTTACTGTGCTGCAGCGGAGATCCTGCTCCATCACTTCAGCACATGCAGGTTTTGCGTGAAAGCTGTTAAGTTGCTGACACAGGAAGACTGATCCATTATGGGTTTAAGTCAAATGTGCAGCATAGGGCAGATGTTGAAGTTCATCCATGAAGTCTAACACTGAATATTTTGAGAGAGAGGATCGTTTGCAGAGATCACCTTCTATTCTAGAGGCTGGGAGGGAGACCAAATGAGTTAAGTGAAGCACACTATCAACATGTTTTTCAGCTCATAATTACTTTTACTACTTGATTGACCAAAGGCTACAATGATTGTGAACCTGAGTAAAGGTAGTAGATGCTGGAAACACTTTCTGGTGGCTCCAGTTGCCAGGGAAACAAAGTTCTCCCGTCTCTGCATCCAGAAATGTTAGCTCTCTGTGTGAACACAGCTCTCGGGAAATGGTGTGTTTTATCTTCTTCAAAGACTAGCAAGGGAGGGAAGAGGGGAATGGAGAGATGGGAAAGTATATGTAATACTACCTAAACAGTTTTTGTACATGTTTTGGTCACAGCAGACTAAATATTCAACATAAGGCTTTTGCTTTATTTTTTATTGGTAGATGGCAGAAGTTCATGAAACATTTTACAAAAACTGCTGATACAGATCTCCATTGTCCCCTTCAGAAACCAATAAAATGCTGAGCACTGGGACAGCCTCTGTGGCCTGTACCAAGATATGTCCACCTTCCACAAAAAAGTCCTTGGGAGGGTATGGAGGGACCAGCCACCCTCAAACTGCCAACTGCAGGGGGGGACTGGGGCAGGGGTTGAAAGTTTCTGTCCCTAGGACTTCAAAATGCAGGGGTGTCATACAGAGAAGAGCTAACTGGCAGTGAGGAGGTCAGTGGCTGGGATTAAGGAGTTCCGAAGATCCCAGTAGGAAACCATCTGCTTTGCTCTGCTATCGCCCTGCTTCCCCCTGGCACCACTTCCCTCGCAGTTGGCCATGACACACATGACAGCACCTTGGAGCAGAGGCAGAATTGTCAAAGCAGGTCACGGCTTTGCCATCTTCCCTGCATTTCATTTCATCAAGGTCCTCAGCTAGAAGTTTTATAACTTCGCACTTTTCTGGAGCCAGCTAGAGCTATGCCTTCAGAGGAGGTAAAAGCATGCTTAAAGAGGCTGAATGTGAGATAAAGAACAACTTTTAAGACTTCTCTTTAAAACAGAAAAATGTATTGTTCTCCAGATATCTGTATGCCAGATACAGATATCTGGTCTACAGAGTAGTTCATCTGATACAGGTTTTTTAAAAACCAAAAAAGCCCAACTGAACAAACAAAAAACACAAAAACACAAACAAACAAAAGGAGCCAACAACAAAACAAAACAACTAATTCTCTCTAATTATTATTTACAATTACTTCTCCTGTGGGCATTATCAGTTAATCATCTTTCACAGCAAGTTGATTTCCCAGCATGTGGAAGCACACAGTTCCACTGGTAAGTGGTTGTACTGTTTCAGGAAGGGAACTGGGATCAGCTAACACAACCCAAACTTCCACCCAGCTTTAGTTCTGAGACAGGGGATGATATTGATGCTATTCATAAGTTTTATGGGAATAAATAACAACCACTTTAAGATTAGCCTGGTCGTTTCTTTTTAGGATGATCCCAGCGGATTGTGTGGGATAAGTACTGACTTTTCCCCAAAGAACTCAAGCTCCTGCAGAGCCTCCTCTTTAGCTTTTTGACAAGAAAAGAAAGATGATTCATTTCCAGGAGGGATAAAACCAGTGTTGATTATATATCAATGATACCTAAATCCTAGTCTTCTTTGTTTCAGACTTATAATTGTTTGTTGACTTATTCCAGTGCCTGGCAGAAGTTAGACTGAAAAATCGTGTAGCTGAAGCTAAAGAAATGCAAATTTTACACAGAGCCCCTAAACCTTGCCTCTCCAAGCAACTCTGCCTCCTGTTTTTAGCACCTTCCTTTATACATAAATAATGGATGAAAGACAATAGTGTTGTAATAAAAGAGGGGTGACTTTAGCTCTTGGAGTAAGGGGTTGTGCCTGCATCAGCTGACTAAACCAATCCCTGCTGGCTCTGGGACAGAGTGGGGAAGGGTAAAGTCCCCTTAGCTATTCCCTCTTTCCTTCTCCCAGCGAATCGAGTCCTATTAGTCGCTCAGTCAAAGCCACACGGAACCTAGAGCTGAAGGAGTGAACAGTGCATTAATAGCGATGCAAAGAGTGGAGAACATCAAGACAAACATGTGGAGGACACAGCTCTCGTCAGTGCAGGAGCAGGATGGAGGTGAGCAAGGGATTAATTAAACACACATACCAGTAATGCTCACAAAACAAACCCTCAATTGCTTGAGGTTATTGGGATTTATTTAAGTCCCACCAAACAAAGGGTTAAGAATGGGCAAGCACATACTCGAAAAGTGATGGTGAAGCCCAAAATCTGTCAAACTGCACACAGAGCCCATCTAGCTAGGAAAGCACACATGTGCCCCGCAAGCAAGGGGGGCTGAGTGGCCTCAGGAGCGGCACAGATGCCCACCTGGCAGGAACAGCAGAGGATGCCGGAGCCCCAGGAGAGACATGACAGGCACTGCCCGCCCAGCCCGGGAGCGAGGAGTGGGGTTGAGCCCCTCCACAGCCCTCTCCCTCACCCCTCTGTCTGCAATGCCATGTAGTCCTGCTCGGTTTTCTCCCTGCTTGCCATTCATAGAGCCACAAAATCACTAAGGTTGGAAAAGAGTTCTAAGATCATCAACTCCGACAGTTAACCCAACTCTCACAAGCCCACCATTAACCTATATCCCCAAGTGCCACATCGATCATCTTATAAATACCTCCAGGGATAGTGACTCCACCACTTCCGTGGGCAGCCTGTTCCAATGCTTGACAAGCCTTTAAAAATTTTTCCTAATATCCAACCTAAACCTCCCATTGTGCAATTTGAGACCATTTCCTCTGGACCTGTCATTTTTTACCTGGGGGTAGAGACTGACTCTCACCTTGCTAAAATCTCCTTTCAGGTAGTTGTAGAGGGTGATAAGGTGTCCCCTGAGCCTTGTTTTCTTCAACCTAAACAATGCCAGCTCCCTCAGCTGTTCCTCATCAGACTTGTGCTCCAGACTGTTCACCAGCCTCATTGCCCTTCTCTGGATACACTCCAGCACCTCAGTGTCTTTCCTGGGGTGAGGGACCCAAAATTGAACACAAGGTTCAATGTGTGGCCACACCAGTGCCAAGTACAAGGAGACAATCAATGCCCTAATTCTGCTAGCCTACACTATTTTCTATAGAAGCTAGAATGCCACTGACCTTCTTGGCCACCTGAGCACACTGCTGGCTCTAGTTCAGCAGCTGTCACACAGTACCAGCTCCTTTTCCACCGAACAGCTTCCCAGACACTCTCCCCCAAGCCTGTAGCACTGCATGGGCTCGTTGTGTCCAAACTGCAGGACCCAGCACTTGGCCTTGTTGAATCTCATACAATTGGCCTTAGCCCACCAATCCAGCCTGTCCAGATCCCTCTACAGAGACTTCTTGCACCCCAGGAGATCAACACTCCAGCTGGCTGTGAACCACCTGAGGGTGGACTTGATATCCTTGTCCAGATCATCAATAAAGATATTAAACAAGACTGTACCAAACACTGAGCCCTGGGGAACACCACTTGTGGCTGACCACTAGCTGGATTTAACTCCATTTATCACCACTCTTGGCCATGACCAGCAAGCCAGATTTTACCCAAAAAGAGTACAATCATCCAAGCTGTGAGCAGCCAGAACTACCCAGTGGTGTCAAGCATCAGCAAGGTATTTTATATTTTAAGCCTTTCACAGTCATTTGCTTCAGCGTACTAGAAGATAAAGTCAAAAAAGACAGTTAGGTTCATGTATAAAATGTCACAGAGGACAAACAGCCATTTAGCGCTGTCTTGCTTGATACTGTTACTAAATCATAGATTAGTAAGTGTGAAAATGAATCTGGTAACCTGAGCCAATGTTTTGCAGCATATGGGAGTGCGCCTTTTGAGGCATTTGTTTAAATAAACGATGCAAGAAGAAAATTAGTATGGGATGGATTTGTCAATTGCTTACAGCTGAGTTGGGTGTCAAACTGGGAAACTCATGCTTCACTTAGAAGGGTACTTAGTGGGACACAAAATATGCCAATTTTATTGCCATCACTTATTGTGTGTAGCACCACGAAATTCAGTAATGCTGCTCATGGAGTAAAAACACCAGGGCAAAAATTTTATTTCCAAAAGACAAGCAAGAGGAGAAGGAAAAGAAAAACAGTAGAAATATAACAGAAAATTGCAAGAGCAACCCAAGCTGAACAAAACTTACAGAAGGAGAAAGTGTTGACTAGGTATCTGTGCAACCAAGTGGCATCAAGAAGAAATATCAAATGAGAATTAAGAATTTGGCAGGGGAACAAAGAAACTCGTCAAAGACTTAGACATTACACTGAAGTATATACCGTGACTGGGCTGTCTTGACCTTTCTTCTGATTTCACCTCTTTTACTGTTAGTATAACTGCCTATTATTACAAATTATCAGCATATTCATAAAGTAAATGGCACCAAGGCAGTTCTTTTTTATTTCAATGAATTAGAATCCCATACCAGCTAATTTTCCTAAGTACTTTTCAATTGTGGTAAAAGATTACTAATTGCTTTAGATTGCTAATTGCTCTATGTACCAAAGGATTTTTTTAGCAAATGCAAAGATCCTTTGAAATATCCAGAATAGAAAGTATTTTATGCCCAGTGCTTTTATTTTCATTGTTTCAATAGTATGCTTTAAGTGAAGACAGCAGTGTGCCTTTACTGCCAAATCCTTCTTACTCACTCTGCCATGCACAGTGGCAGAAACTGCTGCTTTCCACCAGTAGGGAGAGTTGGCCAGTCAGGCTTCTTACACAGCTGGCTGAAAAAGGAAATGGAATCATCTGGGATTTATCCATGAAGACTACTGAAGGACTGTAAAAGTTTGGGTTGGCTCCCAGTCAAGCCCTGAGCATCCTGAGACAGCCTCTCCACCCCCCTCCCAAAAACGAGGAAAGAGAAAGGAAAAAAAGTAGCAGAGGAAAATTGCAGCAAAAAATATATTTATATATATATAGATATATAATTATATACAATGAAACACTATGTACATATGAGTA
>VWZG01001075.1:0-43549 GCA_013396735.1 Grallaria varia | reverse complement strand
ATAAGTGTCTAAGAAAAATAACATTCATTTATTATGAAAGCATTTTTCCCAACCTGTTTTGATTATGAAAATAATTGAATAAAGTATTTAATATTTGAAAAGGGGACCAAGGATGGTTATCAAATGGCATTTTTTAATACTAGAAAAAATGTACAAATAACAAACATTGCTTTTCCAGTGTGACTAACACAATCTTCATGGGTAATCTGGATTGTAAAGTTATAAACCAACATAATAGTCTATCTATTTTATGTATGTTCTATCTGGTTTATACATGTTTTGCAGAGATGGCATGTTTCCAGTTTAGAGAAAATGTAGAAGAACATGTTGTTCCTGAAGTTAATCAACATGCTGTTTACCAGAGAACCACTCAATCACTTACTTAGAGGCAGTAAGAGATTGACAAAAATGCATTGTTCCCACTGGATAAATGGTGCTCAAACTGACATTTGGAAAACACAAATTTATTAAACACTTCATCATGTAGTACATTTTAAAGTATTTTCTTTGGAAGAAATTAGATGTACGTCACTCCTATCCGTTTCTACCTTCCTGATATAAATAATGAAATAGGGCACTGTGCCCCAGACAACTAATCTAAGCCAAGCCGGGTTAGCAATCATCATGGAGACCTTTAAGAACTCATAAACGTTTTAAAAATAAAATCAGGTGTCCGAGAAGTACCAGAACAATTCCTGTCCAGTTTGAAACCTCTTCTTTAACCTCTCTCTCATATGGGTCTCCTAATGCGCACTCTCTTTGCCATCCAACCAGTCAGTTTCACTAAATGCATCTCATGTATTAAGTTCTTTTGGGTTAAAATTGGCCAATGGCTTTAAAAGCCATTAAAAGAGACAGAAAGAAATACACAAGCGACATTTAGTTTTCTTCATTTTACCTAAAAAGAAGTAATGCCATTTGATAGCTTTTGTATTGTAAGGATTCTGTATGTAGCACAAGAAGACCATGTTGCTGTCAGTCACAGCACACCTTCAAAATTAACTAGTTTCCTAAACTTCCTTGAAGTTTAAAAGAAGATAGAGTTGAACTGAAAACAGTGTTATCTCACCCTCCAGTAGCAATGGAGTTGAGGTTTGTATAAGCAGCAACTGGCTTCAGAGAAGTTGAAAATGCATTGAAATTTCTCCTGTTTCAAGATAAATGTGATGCATAAAAATGAGTCTTTATAGTGGAATATGTTGGAGATCTGGATTGTAGCAACAGCAGAAAGAAAGCACTATTTTCCAGGCATGACTGTCTAATCCAATTTTATAGGTACAAAGTAAGGGCAGAGACAGCTACATGAATTGTGATCCACCTGCCAGAACAGGAAGATGTCATTCACTGCCAGAAAATGTGAAGAATGTCCGAGCAAGGAAAATGGAAAAGGAGAGTCAAGGATGAAAAGAAAAACACAGAATGAATAAAGACTTTGAAGATGAGTTCAGTTACAAGGAAAAATGACAACACAAAACAAGTCCATAAAGGATTTTTTTACAAGACCTATTAGAGCAGGTCCAGAGGACGGTCCAGAAAACTATCAGAGGACTGGAACATCTGTCCTGTGAGAGGGTTGGTGTTGCTCAGTTTGGAGATGAGAAGGCTTCAAGGAAACCTTGTTGTGGGAGACCTCATTGTGGCCTTTCCATGATTAGAGGCCTTATAAGTAAGATGGAGAAAGACTTTTCACCAGGGTGTATAATGACAGTACAAGGGACAACAGTTTTAAACTGAACGGGAATAGGTTTAAATGGAAAGAAATTCTTTGTGGTGGGGGTGGTGAGACACTGGAACAGGTTTCCCAGGGAAATGGTGGAAACCTCATGGCTGGAGGAGTTCAAGGCCAGGTTGGACAGGGCTTTGAGCAGACCTGGTCTAGCAAAAGGTGTCCCTGCCACCCATGGCAGGAGGGTTGGACTAAATGATCCCTAGAGGTGCTTCCCAACAAACCATTCTATGATTCTACAGAATTTTTATCCCATGCAAGTCCAGTTTAGTAGTGAAACCTACTTGTTCAGTATATTATCCAAGGTTTATAAGGTTAGAACTTGCTACCTGTAATCAATAAAGATCAACATAAACAACAACTTGTTTAGAAAAATCAGTTTCCAGAAGGAAAAAGCCCAGAAGTATTGTTCAGAAAAACTGAAGTAATTATTAGGAAGAGAGGAGTTTCTGCACCCAGGCCTCATTTGTGGTCATTAAAGGAAGAGATTCTTTCCTCAGATATTGCAGCTACATTAAAATGTTGCAAGGGCATCAAAGGACAGCTAATGCCCATTTAGTGAAGGAACAGACATGCTGACTCATAGTGAAAAAGTCAAAATTAGGCAGACAATAAGCATTAAGTAAGGAAAATATCAGGATTTTAGAAATAAATGCATTATTTTCTTCAGGAAAAATATTGATTAACAGGAGCAGGACATACAATAATGAGAATACTTTTGATCTGTGCATTTGGGAAATAAGTGGTGGTCTATGACACACAGCTGAATAATTTGAAATAGATGAAAAAGCAGAATAAGGAGCTTTTCCTTCATTTTAAAGGCAGATTACCACATAGACATTTCCGAGGCCCAGATTGTCATTTAAGTAAAATACTGAAAATTATAGCTCCTTAANTACATAATATATATAAAGATTCATATCTATATATTTAAAAATACATATCATTTCTCTGTCCGTCTCTTATTTGGACTGACATTTAAGCTACCTATGGAAGAATTTGAAACACATCATACCTTTAGAGATGTGTTATATCTCCTGTTTTCTACTGGTTGGATTAGCACTTCCAAATGTGGTGGTTTGCAAAAAAACCAGAGTGTGGAAACCAAGGAGTTAGGTTACAAATTTTTATTTTGGATACAGATTAAAATGACCCACACGGATGAACTGTGGAGAAATGACTCATGGGTGTCTTTTCTGCCACTGGATAGACTCAAGGGAACATTTACCATTTGTGACACCTAACAGCTCACAGAGAGCCAAAACGTGTGAAAAGCTGTTCCATTAATTGTTGGAGCAGAGAACGTGATTTTCCACTAACAAGCTAATGAAGCCCAGTTTTGGGACAGAGAGTCAGAAGCTATCTCCTGCTCTTCACCAGGATCTACTGCCTTTGGCAGTGCAAATTTTCTGCAATTCCATCACACACATACTTGGCCAAAGAAAAAAGGGCAAAAGGCTCCTGCACCTTCATTACTTTATTGCTCCCTTTCTGAATCAGCTGGTATGATACTGCCTTGAGGATGAAAAGATATGACTGAGAGAAGGGTTAATCCATCTCTTCGTGATCTTTTTGCCACCAGTGTTGGAGGGCTGTACTGTTGCACTGGAATCCCAGAGAGTGCAAAGCTGTTTCATCCTAACTACAGACGTACATGGAAGTACTGAAGGTGGTGGCCATTCTGCTGTCGTAGAAGCAGCTAAACACCATAATTGCTCATGTACATAAGTGTGCATACCAATACCAAAGTACAACATGTCCTAGGCACCCACTTAGCATACAGCGACCATTTACATTTGCACTCATTTTACTAGTTTGTCAGTCACAGCCATTTTAAAATGCCAGCTTTGACAATGCTATTATCTGACCATTGGCTTAACCTTGTCTTGAAGCTAAAATTGAAAAGAGAGAGCAAGCAATTAGAAACATTACCTGACTATGGTCATATTTTCATAAAACAGCATGATGTTGATTGCTTTCAATTCAAAAATTATTTTATGTTTGCCTCCTCTTTAAAACTCCAAGTAAACAACATCACAGGTTTGTTTCCTTTAAATAAAAATTGATGTTTTTTCTTTCTACAAAATTAGTTTTGCATCTTTATATTTCTATAATTGATAGGATTAGCAGTATTTGGACTAAGTCTACAATCTACTTTATATTTTTAGTTACATTTCTAGTACATTATTTTTACTAAACCTCTGAAAGGCTTGGAAAAGACATTATGAAAAATAATAAATACTTTGTTTTTAAATAAGTTTCAAGATCAGTAGGAAACAGGAGGGAAGAATTTGAATGAGAGAACAAATTTTGGCAAAAATAGATTACTGTTCTTTAATTTACACGGCACTGATAAAACTGTAATTAGTAACATAACAGATTAGTTAGAGAATTTTTATTGTTATGGAAATGAATATAGATTGATGTGTTTTTACAAAAACTTATTTCAAATGCAGGCAGAAATCTTGGGGCATTCTTGAACCACAGGGGAAATGGAGTAATCCTCAAGAATGATGACTGACTTGCACTGAAATTTTTCTTTGTAAAGGGTTGTCCTGGATTTCTCTAGCTGAATTTTTTTTTTGGTAGTGGGAGGGGACTGCAGAGGTGGCTTCTGTTAGAAGCTGCTAGAAGCAAAGACAACCACTGCACTGGAAAGTGCTTGACTGGCATTCACAGGAGCATTTTGAACATCACCGTGTTCCTGTTCCATATCCACTGTTACATCATTGCCTGTTAGCAGCATGCTTAGCACAACCCTGAATTAAGAACCTTTATTATGCCCTTCTTACACAGAGTGGTAGGCTATGTCTGCTGCAAATTGCTATGAACCAGACCAGGCAGCCCATCTGCAGGGCTCGGGCTTCCCTCCAGTGCATTCACCTTTTGCTGTCTACTCAAAATTAGTTTTCTAACTTCCCTTTGTAGTCTGTGAGAGAGATTCACCACACCTGATGTGGGCACCAATGAGGATGGACTGACCTCATGCTGTGCATGGCCACAAGATCAGGATGTCACAAGTTATTTTGCTTAAATCTGAAACAACTACAAGTATCTCAAATCACATAGTTCATCTTGAGGGTGCACTTCAGAGGTGAATTCAGTCTAAGCTTTCAATACATTTGAAGAAAAGCGCAAATCACACTCATGGCTATAAACAGAATAAGTGGCATTAACTCTTCAAAAAGAAAGTATTGTTGCTAAACCCAAATGTCCACTAAAGTGTTCTCCAAAGAATGCTTACTTCAGCACACTTCTGTAGCTCAGAGGTCAATAAAATGCTTCATAAGTTTTGGGACTGCTGTTAGGTCTTGATGAACAAATTAGTCTATAGCCATGTAATCAGGCTTTATTCCTTGTTTCCTTTAAAATGCTAATAGCCAATTGTAACAATCACATGGTTCAAATGGTTTGTACCATTAGGTTAGGCAAGTGGTTCATGCCTACAGACTCTCCTAATGTTATTCTTTAGAGTTATATTAAAGTGATTCCCATACAGAAAAGGAAAAATTACTGCAGGCTGAAATCTTGCCCCCTGAGAAATTCAACATCAATTTGATATATGTTAGACTTCAGTGTTACATACCAGAGGCTCAGAACATTTTCACTGCTCTAAGGAGATTATGGTCCTACAGGGACATGACAAATTTATTGGAGTTTCACAGACAGCTATTTTTTATCCTTTTCTGGATGGATTATATTCTGTCTGGAGAGAACGAAGGAAGGTCTCCTGACCTTCTAAACATGACTGGGATTACTGGGTTAAATTCCACTCTTATTCAACACCACTGAAGTTTCGTTTCTTGTTTCTGTTTATTTTCCCTGAAAATTCATCTATATATCTAAAATTTACTTTGAAATTTCTGTAACATTTTACTTTTTAGTTGTGTCAGTACATAGCTACACTTCAGTGTAAAAAACGCAGTTTTAAATTAAAATTATTTTTGTTCCTAGGAGATAAAAACTGTAAAATATCTCCACAGTTACTTACTTTCATTGTATTTGAAGTACTCCTCTGCTTTATAGGGTACTGCAAGAGCAACATCATTGATTTTCATGGTTACTGTTGTCTCAATACAGTATACATCAATTTAGAAATAAAAAGGCGGTTTTCTAACCATCTGCACCTTGGCCACTCAGAGCAATCTAGATGAGTAGGAGAATTTTATATTTTGTTTTGTGGGGTTTTTTTAATTCCTTTCTGGTGAGGAGTAAACATTTTGTAGACCAAATCTTATCCCTGCACACATTTCAGTAATTGCAGTGCCTTTATCACCTGCTTTTGGAGACAGCTGTAACACTATCATACCTTGTACAGTGAGATTCCTCAGCCCATGATCTCCTTCAGCAGACAGTGCATATAATTTCTTCAGTGCAGCCAGTATTTCTTTGATGTGATACTAACTGTGGCTTTGCTTGAATAAGAACAGTCATGCTTTCACAAACATCATCAAAAGGTTGTTTCATCCATCAAAGTTTACCCTACAAGGCCTTGGGTTTTCTAGCACAGCAAATTTCTGAGGACAATAAAAGTGATAATAATAAACAGCTGATTTGTTTCCATACAAGTGCCCTTATCTAGGGCAAGGCACTTTTTAATATGCTTTAATAAAATGTTTTGTCTAGCTGACACTTTCCTCCTTGTAAGAAGGTCTTGGGTTGAAATCCTCACTAAATCCACTCTGATTGTATCCAAAATTGTCAGTCATAGTATGTCACTTCTGCCACTGTCTTAGCCTATTAAGAATGAAAAGATGTTAGGAAATTAGGCCACAGTTTTTCAAGCACATACAAGGGCTTCAGGGGAATGTCCTTTGGAGAGACTGCATAAATGTTTGCCCTCTGACATACCCCAGCTACGCTTTTTAACCTTGGAAACAAGATGTCTGTAGCATCAACAAACCTCACACTGCTCTTCAGCACCGAGCTGGTTGTACACTAGGACTTTAAATAAAACTGTTTTGCTGACCTGCACTGAAGAAAAAAAAAAAAACTGATAGATGGATTTAGACACACAAGGGCTGTAAAATCTTGAGTGTTTTACTCAAATGCCGACAGGAGCTTTCATTCATTCCCTTGTTGTTCATGTGTGGAAGATTTCATGGTCTGGAGCATGTTTTCCCTCCCTGTGGCCAGCAAGACCCCTGCACAGCCCAGGACCATGCACTGCCTTAGCCCTGTGGTGCTTCAGGGATCAGAAGTGTGAACATGCATATGGCACAGAGACCAAGTTACAGAACCCATCAATGCTCCAATGCTTGCCAGGTATCAAAATCAGAAAACCCATAGAGTGAGAACAAGACTTTTAAGAGGGAGGCTGGAGTTTCAATGCTTTTAAACCTTACCACCAATGATGACAGCTATCATCTTCCGGTTTACATTAAAACCAGAACTCTACCAACCACAACTTCTTCACATACGACAGCTAAGGCATTGGTCCAGTATTGGTCCAGGACAACATGTATTGATGTCAGTGCAATTGCTTTTATATAAATGAAAAACCTATTTTCTGATATTTTGGTTATTCTTGAAATCTCAAAAATCAAGCCCAGATTGAAGACTAACTTGCCCTTTAAAATGAATTAAAATTTCCAGTTGATATAGTATACAAAGAAATTTCAGTTTGAACAAATGCTTGATTTCACATTCGTCGTAGAACCTTACCAAGCACTCATTCGATCCAAACACCAGAAAACAAAGTAGTAGAATATGAAGGACATCATGCATCTTCTAATGTCCATACATATTTGTAATGAACACAAAAATGCATTTCATCTCAAGGATCCTTAATTCTGATCTAAGCTTTAGGAAATTTTTTTCAATAGAATTTTTAATCTTCATTCTAGTATCAAAATGCTCTTTTAAATATTGGTAAAGAGACACTATTTTTCGAATGTATTTATTGTAGGACAAACATTTGCTAAAGTAATTTTGATCTGAGACAGTCTCACGTAACTTCTGAAAATATATAATATTTTTTATGTATATATATGTGGACGTATGTATGTATATGTAAACAGGTATAAACATACATATGCAGATGTACAGCTAACAGTTGATTTAAATTTTTTAAAGATATTTTAAAAATTGTGCTATATTTATGTCCAGTTGCACTTTTCAGATTATTGAGATAAATATTGTCTTTAACTACCATGGTTGAAATTTACATATGCAAATGCAACATTTGCAATGTGGGAAGCTCAGCAAGCTGGACACAGACAAGATAGAAAAGGCATGGGGAAGGATGCTTGGTTTTGGCTTGGTTTTACCTGTGCAACTCTCCCTCCTGTGCATATGCATTACCATGGAGATTTTGAAGGAGATGAACTGTTGTATTGCCTTCAAGATTTCTGCTTCATGCAGGGAACACATTCAGAAGAGAGGTGCAATGAAAACATCAGTGCAGCTTTATTTGTCATGATTGATATGAACTGTTGCCAAAAGCACCTCAACACCATCATTGCAGATGTGGGATCCTGCAGGAGTTCATGTTCCACTTTAAGCTCAGTTCCCTATTTCTCTGTAATGTTGAACAAGTCCTGCCAAGCATCACATTTATTAAGGGAAGGCAGCAATATTCCTCAACCTCACAATCACAGGTTAAGGTTGAATTGAATAACATTTACATTATTAAATAACACTTGCTCACAACTGGAAAATTGTAAAGTCTTGATTCAATGCTGGGTGAAAAGTTTCATGGACTGTGTGGCAACACCTTTCTTCACTCTTAGCTTGGGATACTTGTAAATGTACAAGTCCTGTGCCTGTCACTGCAGATTCTTTGATTTATCAACTATCACAACTACCTATCTCCACAGTTAGGAAGAAAGGTGAACAAATCCTATATATGTTCATCATCTATTCAATATCCACTCACTTCTGACCTTGCTCAGATCAGAAATCTCTCAGTTCAGAACCTGGTTGAAATTAGGTTTATTATTCTATATTTTTATCTATTCTTCTGCCCAACTGGCTCTTAAAAGGGTGTCTATATCCCACACGTCTCCATGGTGGGTTGACCTTTGCTGACAGCCTGGCACTCATCCAGTTGCTCTCTCACTCCCCATTCTCAGCAGCACAGAGGGAGAAAATTAAGTGGAAAAGATAGTGGGTTGAAGTAAGGACAAGGACATGACTTATGAAGGTCTGTAGTTTCTTGCCAGAAAATCTGCTCCTGTGTGGGCTCCTCTCCACAGGCAGCTTTTACTATGAGCAGCCTGTTCCTGCATGGGCTCTCTGAAAGCTGCAGGGGACACATCAACTTGTTGCAGTAAAGGATCCCCCAGAGACTGTAGTAAGGATATCTGCTCTCATGTGCTTCTCCATGGGCTGCAAGGGGTCAGCCTGCCTCACTGTGGTCTTCACTACGGGCTGCAGAGGAGTCTCTGGAGAATCAGGGCATCTCCCTTTCTATGCTGACCTTGGTGTCTCCAGGGCTGTTTCTCTCACATGTTCTCACGCCTCTTTCACAGCTGCTGCACAGCATTTTTTATCTGTCTTTCAGTATCTTTTGCAGAGGCAACCACAGCTGATGGATGCAGCTTTAGGCAGTGAGGAGTTTGTGTTGGAGCCCACAGGAACTGGCTCTTTCTGACATGGGAGCAGCTCCTAAGATCTTTTCAGAGGAGCAGTCCTATTGCCTCCCCTCATGCCAAAATCCTGCCACAAACACACAGTTCCATACACTTTCTTGCAATTTTTCAGCTCTATTTGAATAGTGGTTCACATTAGGCCCAGACTTTGTGACACCTCAGACTCCAGTGTGCACATGAAAAAGCATGAGAAAAGAAGTTGAAGATTCATAAAAAGGTACTGAAGAATTATTGTTATAGGAAAGAGAAACATTTCATCATCTCCTTGCAAAGTATCTGCCTCCATAGCTCCGACATTTGCTAAAAGCAATATTTATCATTTTGCTCCATAACACTGCATCGTTCTCTTTTAGTGCCACTTGAATGACATGACACTTTTTAAAACCCTCTGTGAAGTCAGTAAATCAGTCTAGCACTTAGAACACATAAAATTCATTATTCAAGCACCAGTGTTATTGACAGTATATCAAAAAGGTCAAAGGAGCAGATTAAAAACTTGCCGTATAAATTAAATATATCAGTTGATCCTTATGACACTGAATACATTTCACACAGGCAAGAGAGACTTGTACATTTGCTGTTAACAGATCTGGGCACATCTTTTGCACTTTCTGCTTGAGGAAGTGCAAAATATGTTTGGAGAGAGGCAGACGACAAGCAATGAGATAAGAATGAGAATTTTTTCACATCATTTTAAAGGGAAATGTTGACTGAGTTGTAATAGAAAGAGCAAGCATATTTTTTAATTCTCCTAAATGGAAAAAACCTTTCTGGCTGAAGAGATGGTCAAAATTTTTTGTACATGAACACCATATATGCCAATAAATAATTTTTCCTTTTTTGATCTTTAAAGCATCCTATAAAGGCCTTACAGCAGTCAGATTCATTTTGTAGGCTTTGGGTTTGCTAGCCCTAACAACTCTGATTTAAGCGCTATATTTAAAATCATGCCTTCTAGATTACCCAGACACAGGAATACAAAGTCCAGATGCAGAGAATAATGCAGATTTCTAATCATCATGCTAAGCAACCCAGTTTGATCTGCATTTAAAAAAAAAAAAAAATCAAGAAAAAGATGAACCGAAATATATATAAATATTCCATATATGGTTTTTATCCTGGTCTCCAACAGCAGCAAGCTCCAAGAAAGTAGCTGTGACTCATCTTTTTCACTGCCTTCTTCCAGATAGGAAGTCACCCCTATGTACTGTAGGCAGCAGTATTTATAGTCAACATTCCTTCAGACAGAACTGGCCTGACAGTTTTATCAAGAAAAGGCCATACACAGTCACCATTACATCAATTTTCAATATGTCCACACATGTAGTTTAAATTTCCAAAGCATTAAAACCACTGAATGACAAAGCTGTTCGATGTCACTGTTTCCCACCTGATCAAGAATGCTTTATAGGTGTGGTTTTTTGCATCTCTCATATTTCCCTGTGGTCATTTTTGGTGCTCATTAAGATTACAAGTTGCCATGTGACAGAAATCACCTCTCCAGTCAACCACAAGAAAATTCAGGTTAGAAGGATCTGCAGGGGTCCAGCCACCTATTCAAACAAGGATGAGCTGTGAGGTCAGCCCAGACTGCCCAGGGCTTAATCCAGTCAGATCTTGAAAAGCCCCAAGAAGGAGGAACAGTACAACTGCCGCTGTCTGACTGTCCACTTGGAGAAAATTTTTTCCCTTGTATGCAGACTGAACCTCCCTTGTTTCACTTCGTGCCTGTTGTGTCTTTTCCTTCCACCACACACTGTGGTAAAGAGCCCGGCTCCCCCTTCTCAATGACCTCTCCATGGACACCTGGGGTCTGCTGTTAGGTGCCCCCAAAGCTATCTCCTCCAGGCCAAAAAAGATCACATCTCTCAGCCTCTCCTCACAGGGTGAGTGCCCCAGCCCCTGACCATCTCAACAGCTTTTTGCTGAGCTTGTTCCAGTTGACCAATGTTCTTTTTGGTTTTTTGGGGTTGTTTTTTTTTTTGGTTTTTTTTGGTTTTTTTTTGTTGTGGCCCAAAACTGAATGAAGAATTTTGATGTGATTTTAAGATTTCTGAGTGAAAGGGGCTCATCATTTCCCTCATCCTGCAGCTGTGCTGCTGTTTATCCCACCCAGGATACCATGGCTCTTCTTTTCAACAAGGCACACTGGCCTCATATGCCACTCACTGTCCGCCACGGCCCCAGAGCCTCCTCAGCAGTCCATCCTCACAGTGCCTTGCTGACAGCCATTATTCTTTCCCAGGGGCTGGATTTTGACAGTCAGCAAGCTGTCCTTACTGAATTTTGTAAGTTTACTGTTGGCCTGTTTCTCCAGCCTGTCCAGGAGGCAGCTCTGCTTTGAACATATTGGCTGATCCCTTCAATTAAGTGTCATCTGATGCTCTACTGATGAGTGTGCAGTGCTGCATCCTCCAGGTAATTAATAAAGATTCAGAGGTCCCAGGATAGATCCCTGTGGTGCTCTGACTCTCACCAGTCCCCAGGTAGAGTATAACCCATTAACCACCACCCTCTGAGCCCAACCCTCACAGCAGTCTCTAGTGTTTAGCAGTGCCAGGAAATTGTCTGACAAACAACAAATTAGTATCTCTGTTGCCTGTGTTGGGTCTTTTCTGGTGGAAAGATTTTTCCTAACTGAATTTTCTTGCCTGATTAACTGCACCTTGCAGATGTCACAGAAAGAGAAACAAACAAACGAAACAGACTTGTTTTTTTCACATGAGACTATTTACATTGAGCCAGGCCATATCAGTGCTCATGGCTGTAAAACAATAAAATACACATTTAGACAAAAAAAGAGAGAAGAGTGACCAATCATCTAGGGGAGACCAGTAAAAGACCATAAAAGACTAATAGAAACAAAATGGAAAGAAATCTCAGTCTGAACCCTATGGAGTCATTGGGCTATTTCTCCTGCTGGTCTTTTAGTCTTTAAATTACCAGTTTTTCACAGCAAATTAAAGGAAAAAGAAAATAGCTATGGTTGCATCTGCAGCTGTCCATGAAGCATGAGTGCAGAATCAACCGTGATACAAGAAAAACAGCTACGTTCGGCCAAAAGGAATTCATCACAGGAAACATCAGATCACTGGTTAAAGAGGCCAATGAATGTTTTAGTCAATTGCTGTTGAAACACATAGATACCTCTTGATTTCATAGCAGAGCAGTAGCTACTTTCTGCTCCTAGTAAGTTTTGAAAGGATTATATAGTGAGGAGTGCGTCTATGATAGCGCAATCGCATAATTTATACATTGTATATATTTGTGCAAACTTTATAAACGTAATTTAGGTAATGTAAGTTTCTGTATGGGAGTGGTAATTCGGTATCACCAGGTATTCCAGTCCTCCAAGCTAACATCTACCAGTGCTGGTTTAAAAGTAAACCAGCAGGAGAAATGAATCCAACTCAAAAGGGACTAGAGGTCAGAACTACAATTTAATAAAAAGATTACAATAAATACACTAATGCAAAGAAAAATTGGTTTTAGCCCACAAAACCCAGCCTTCTCGGGCACAAACAGTGTGGTGCTCACCAGCCCCTGTGCTGAGCACCACATGGCCACCCTGAGTCCAAAGCAAAAAGAAAAGGAAAACCTGTTTTCCTTCCAAAAGGTTGGTGGTCACAGTCTGGTTGAGAGCAACAGCTGCAGTCCTGTTGAGGTTCCAGCCCTCCTCTAGATCTGACAAGTGAGTGCCCCAAGTCCCCAAACCCCAAGCTTATATATGCTTGGGTTCAGAGGGGAACGTCCAGTACCTCCCCCAGGGTAAGGGGTTTCACAATAGGCAATTTACTCAGTGAGTCACAGGATATCTTGGTCTACTTGATGGTCCATTAGCAGACATGACCCCTCAGGTTGGTTATGAAAAGTGCTAATGACTCCCAGAGGGGAGTTATCACACCTGAATCATTGGTATGAAGACAGGGAACCCTCTTATTTCTGTTTTCTCACACACCCAGTTCATAGCCTGAGGTGTCAGGTGTATCCTGGGCAGCTGTTGCAAACAATGCACCATTCACAGTTCATGATAAATGGTAGAGAGGGTATGGAATACGCAGTTCCAGTTACATTCTCTCGGTGATAAACTGGTCTCAGCCACTATAACTAGGACACTACCACAGCTAGAGAGGATACTGCTGCTCACATCCAGGCTTTTCCTTTAAAAAACCATTTAATTCCATGACCTTATCAGTCCCCAAGCTTCTGAAGAGAATGTAATGCACCAACATCCCCATCAACACACCAAGGTCCCTGTCAGACTAGGGGGGAGAATTCTGCCCAAATCAATGCCTGGATACTGGACTAAAGCAGAGAGGTGAGCACCCATGCCCACACATAGGTTCAGTTTCTGTTAAAATAAGTATGCCAAATTTGGGGCTTTATAAATAAGTAGCTCTGGTTGTATATGTCAAAATTTCATGTCAAGCAGAGTTGTCATTCCCAATTCCCAGTCCCGAGGCTTTTCTTCTCTCAGCTCTAAGAGCAAACTGTTATCACAGTGCTATAAACTTGATCAGTTCCTTGGAAGAGGGTGGCAGCTTCCATCACTCAACATCACCCTTACTATGTAATTTGTACATCCAAACCTCTCAAATTACCTGCTCCATCACTCTTACAGTGAAACTCTGCAGTTCCTGATTTGCATTGGTTTATTTCAGTACCACTCAAGACTTTCCTTTTTAGTGTAGAACCTGGATTAATCTAAACAATGGCCCCTTTATTTGCAAAATTAATCAAGCAGTAATCCATCTACCCAACAAAGTTCTTCAGGCAAGATAGTTCTTTGCAATATTTCCCACCTCTGATTTTAGAAGCCTGAACAGTGCAATTTTTGCCATATGCAGCTTTTTGGAGATTAAGCATACAGTTTTTCTTTTAGTGGTAAACAGCCAATCACTTATTTACACCCACATACAACAGTGAAAACGGTGGGTTTGGGTCTTGCAGCTGCTATATGGCTTTTCGTGGTGCTTGGAGAAGTTTTTCTCCCACAAAATCTACTCTCCAGCTCATGACATCCAAAGAGTCAAATTAATGATAACAGCATCTCCAGCCCCATTCCTGTTTGCTGGAAATATTGTTTCCCTAGAACCACAATATCAATTAACTGCTCTTTGCCCAGGCACCCCAGGTTGCTAAGACCCAGGAGAAAATCTCTAAAAAGTTTAGAAGGCAATCTCTCTGAAACAGGCATTTCCTATCTCCAATTGTACACCTCTGTTACCATCATGAGCATCTGAGACTCAAAGAAAGCTAAAAACATGCTGTAGCCTAAATTAAAATAATCATGAAACTCTATTACAGACAATGAAGTGCCTAAGCAGACAAAACACAGACGGCATTTTCATTGCTTTCAGAAAAACCTAACCAATTTTAATTGAAATAAAGCTACCATAAACTTTAAGAACAAGTCTAGCTGAACATGCAATAATGAAGATGGTTTGTATTTGCAAATCAGTCCTTTCTTCATTCCTGTTTCATAGAAATGTTCTTTTGAGCTGTCAAGTATGCTGCATTTTCAAATCTGTTAATTGGTAAAAACATCCATATCCCTTGATAGTATTTTCCTGTACCTGTAGACAAGCAGAAACCTGTTTGGTTTTCCTCTGTATTTGTGTGATTTTTCACAAGCAAATGTCACAGGATTACAAAGGGTTAAGAATATCACCGTCTATAGCAAAATTGCTGCCTACTGTCACCCTGAGGTTTTTTTGACGTTGTATTTTTTCAAGGCTTGTGCTTTGTATGGAACTTTGCAACCTTCCTTCCACCTCCATTTGCATTTTTTCAATTTGAATGTGGTTTTGGAGTGTTTTGTCTCCAACTCTAATCTGTCTAGGTAGCACTGAGTTATTCTTTTTATTTGAATACCTTTTGCATACAATCACTCCTGTAGACAGGTTGTCAACATACACTTACTTTGCTGGCAGAATATTTCCAAAAGATCTGTATGTTCCAGCTCTGAATTGTTTATATATACACATATATATATATACATACATATACACACACACACATATATATGCACATAAAAATAAATTTTAGAAAAGGAAGTTTGCCTGGCTCTTTCCCTGCATCTTCTTTAAGTAGCAGACTCCAAGATCTACAGCTATCACTCTGTCATCTTCTATATGTCTTGAATGTCAAGTTCTCCCCTAACACATCTAATACATCGGATAGGAAAAGGATGTTAAATTAGCTGAATGTGTTTGGAGCCTATTGAACTGTCTCGGAAACTATATGTACCAATTTAGCTGTGTCATTTCAGCTCACAGATACATAAGGGGGTGCTTAGACCTTTTATCAGTGTGAATGGATTTTGTATTAACACCTCCTGCATCCCTCTGCCTTCTCCTCAGAAACTAAACAAAGACAGTGCTGTGTTTCCTGTTTTGCAACTGGATTGATACTTTTAGGTGATCACAGAAACCATCTTTTCCCTGTGTCCTGCACGGGGGCTTGTAGCAGGATCCAACATCCTGCACAAAGGTTCATGGCAGGTAAAGGCATACCACAGGGAAACACATCACCAAGCCAGGCTCCTGAACCCATATAGCGAGTCCACCTGCTCTCAGCCAAGCAGAGATTCACGCAGCATCAGGCCAGAGCACCTCCAGGGGTCCCAGAGCTCAACCAACACCCGCCCCAGACTGCCTGATCACAGGGTATTGGGGTAACTTTTGGGCTGTGATAATTCAAATGGGTTTTAGGAAGAAGAGGAAAGATTAAGCTAACTCACTATTGGATAAGCATCTCCATTACTGTTAGTTATTAGCTCTGTCAATGTAAATTAAATGTTCTCATTCTTATAGTGTGTCACTTAGAGCTCATTGTGAATATTTGATAAGGTGATTACTTGTGGCAAGTTGATTGTTTATTTCTCACCCACACATACAGCTTCAATAAGCTACATAATCAAGATATACTTACAGCTATACATATCGATAAATATAGATAAATTAATACATAGTTGAATTCAGTCCAGGTTTCTTAGGCCCAGAGGCAAACTTAAGTAGCAGCAAAGTTCTTTGAGTGCTAAGAACACGTAGAAGTGGTTCTTGCCAACAAAGTGTTTCAAAATCTTTCACCCACTTGCTGCATAAAGCCTCTTTTTCTGGGGAAGCTCAGAGGTGACTCCAACAGGCACTGATCCTCCCAGCCAGAAGTGCAGGAGAAAGGCTCAATAACAAAGGATTTTGTCTGAAGAGCTAAAAACTGTGTGCTGACTTATATAGACCTTGGGAGATCCTGATATCCCTAAATGGGAATAGAACTGCAGAGATAAGTATCGAGTTTAAGCTTCCCATTTCATCTGATGCACTTTTCTTTTTTTAACCCTACACTTAAGTGAATAAAGCCAAAGTGATAATGGTAGATGAGCTACCTTCCAAATGCTAAATATATTGGTCTATAAATTTCCAAGAGCCAGATGCCTGCAAAAAAAAATGGTTTTTATCTCTTTCTCAGTGTTTCCTCCTAAAATTCCGCACCCACCCACACAGAGGAGAATTAATTCACTAGTGAATCCATTGCTTTCACCTTTATTATTAGCGAACATCACATTCAGTTTGACACCTAGGTCTACCACTTCTGCAGAGATATTTCTGTTTGTCTCTAGTCAGAAGAGTACAGAAACGGAGGAAATAAGGTAATTAAGATCATTCTCCTCACTCATAAGGGCATGCACAACAATCAACTAAATTTATGTTAATACCACTGAGAATTGTAACTTCTTAGGGCAATTCTAAAGCTAGTGTAAATTGAAGTTGCTCATTTGAAGGCAAGTGAAGCTTTAGCATAGGTAGCTCCTTAGAAGTGACAGTGATTTATTCCATCTGAGAATAAAAGCTGGAATCTGGAAAAATCAATGTTACTATAAAAATGTTAGCTTGTATAGAAACTGCTCAATAAATAAAATATACTTGCTTTGGGATAAACATGTTTCCAAGTGCATTTTTACAGAAACGTCTAGTTTGCACTGAGCAGAGCATCAGTTTCTGAGTATCAGGTGATCCACAGAGCTTACTGCAGTCTTCCCCCCATAAGATGGACTTCCTGCTCAGCCCCCACTGAGCATGAAAGTAAGTATCGTACTGTCCTATGCCCAGGCCCAAGGCATTTTACACTGCAGTGGTTTTCTCCAAGGCGCACTGGGGCAACGCTTTGAAACTGCTGAAAAGCACAAAATCGTACCCAATTTTCCTTTCATAAATGCATTATTCCACTCGGGGTCTGAGTCTGCTGCTTCTCTTCCTTGGGCATGCTGTGAAGGGTGTCTGAAGGAACATTCCCAGCTTTGATCCACAGTGACTTGGGCTTTTCTGGATGATCGCTGGTCTGGAATCTTTTCATGATTTTTTTCTAGTCATCACTGTTCTCCATCAGACCTCCTGTCCATCCATGGCATTTAAAGTCAGTAGTTCCCCTTTGAGTTGTATCAATTCCTTACAGTTCAGCTTGTAGCTGTCTGGTGGGCTCAGGGTTTCAAGGAAGTCTGAATAGACTTCTCCACACAGTCCAGCTTCTCAAACAGCAGTCATTTTCTGGAACAAGCTCAAGATTTGCATTTTCTTTCAGATTTCACCACAGCTCCTTCCCATATTGAACTACACTATACATAGGCCACATAAAGTGGAAAGTGGTACTGAGAGAGATGTTGCTAACCACAGATTAATTCCCAGTCTGACCAGCTGTACATGCACCTTTCTGATTTCAGGTTAACAACAAAAACCAGTAAGACACTCTATTATCCGATGCAACAGGACAAAAAGTGTGAAAAGAGTCAGTGCCCAGTGTCTAGCCATTCTATTCTCCTGTCTCAGTAAGAGCTGGAAACTGCTGGGAAAGAAATTAAAAGCAATAAAAGAAGGAATTGTGTGCCAGGACTTCCTGAACAGGGACATCCATTTTCCCAAAAGAGACCTTCTTTCTCTGATGGGATGAAATATAGTGAATTAATACTTTAGCCCAGATGAGGTAGATTGTTTTCAGAGGAACCTTTCTGGAGGAAGGTACACATTTCCCATTAACAAAATTGATATTTTAGGGAACACCTACAGTTCTGTTTAATGTTGTTTAAAGGTGTTACCATGTTTTGGGAGACAAGAGGGAGAGGCTTTCTGTCCTGACATACTACGGCACAGACCAGGTTGAACTAGAAAATGTTGCTGTTTTCCTATAAATATTGTTATCTCCAAGTGCAATAAACCCAGGGGGTTAGTAAGCAATTAAAAAAAAAAAAACAACTATGTTTTATTATTAGCTCATGTTCTTGTTTTTATTGAGCCTCATGGGTTTTTTTCTGGAAAAAATATTATTTCCTTTCCTTACCAACCTCCCAAATTTATTCAAGCTGTACAAATTGAGGGGGTTACTTTCATGTGTTTCTATAGAAATACATAGGTATACACAAACACACAGAATGGGAGATAACTTTCATGTATGTAATATGTTTACATAATATATGAATAGTTAATAAACAGTTTGTTGTATGTATGTACATCTACAAACATTTTCTGCAGAAAGATGCACAGAATCAGCATTCAGAGTTGCTGCACATTTCAAAGACTTCCACTGTAATCCATTATCTTATGACAGAATTTCCTGTTTTCCCAGCTCAACTCATTCCATTTTCCTTCACTTCCAGTGTTGGGAATAAGGAAAGCTCTAGCAGCCTCCCATCTAAAGTTTTCCGGAGGTCTCCAGTATAGTAACACTGTACAAGTGCCAACTCTTTGGTATTTTGAGTATACAAGCCCCCTTCAGGTTTTGTAATCTGGAACTGGTGAAGATTTCCAGGCCAGAAGAAGACTGAGTTTCTTAGAAACCACCATTTTATGGACTTCTCACTACAAACAGTTAATTCAGTGAGCTTAGTTCATAAAAACTTTTTCTTTTAAACTATTATTTATTTTCTATTCTATTCCTTTCTACCTGCTTTTCTGCTGACCACTCTCCATCTTTTCTAACAAAGTGTTAAGCAGGAATTTTTAAATTTGAGCCTCTCTATAAATATATCCTCAGAAATTCATTCTCTACATGTCACTCACATATGGTTTTAATTTTGTAAAATACATATATTTTAAACATTAGCAGTGAGCTTTTTCAATTTATTCAGCTAATTTTATTAGCTTTGGGAAGCAGCAGAGTAGCCGCCTCTAGCAAATAAAAAGGAGCAGATGTCGCACTGAGGAAGGGAGATTATTTTCCTTTTTATATTCAGCATCTGCTTTAATCTCCTTTGACCTGTTGAATGATTAAGCTCCAGTGAGACTGTTTGCACTTAGATCTTCCTGAAGCTTCCTCTCACTGAGAAGGATTCTGCAACTATTAGGAAGAATTTGATGATCTACCTATTCAATATTAAAATCCTGCAGATAATTCTGCTGCTTCTTTGTTTCAAAAATAGTGTGTTCCCTTTCTGTCAGCTGGTCACTGCTGTGCATGGAACAAGCAGCCCACTGCACCGAGCATTAGGACATTTTCTCTTTGTACAACCTTTACTTGCAAACTTAGGTCAATAAGAAAAGCAGTCATAAATATACAAGATGAAGTATACAGACTAAAGTATGTGTCTGTCACCATTTCACAGTAAATGTTTTTCGACTTAAAAATGCTACCATCTGAATAATAATGGACGACAAGTGACCGTCAGTGACCCTTTTTGATCACATGCATCAGTTTTGTCTAGGTTGTACTTCAAATGCAAATGCTGGGAATGTAATCACTGGTGGATGCAAAGTTTCAGTGACTGAAATAGAGAGGTACAGAAGATCCAGATAAAGCTTTGGCCCAGAAAGGACACTAATGACATATTAGGCATAATGAAGTGAACCACTTACTCAATGCATCATATTTCTTTTTCCAATACATGAAATATTTATTTCCAATAAATATGTAAAAGACAGAATATAAAACAGGTGTTCCTTGCAGTTACTTCTCAGATGAGCTGACAGTTTCTAGTCTAATAGTTCCACAGAAGCATCCTCCATGCCAAACATTCGATCAGTTAAAAAGTATGGACTCATTGCCACCATTTAAATGACTCTAGGCTATTGGTGTAAAAGGGAGAGCTGAAAGGAGATCATCCCCTCCAATGCTATCACCCATTTCCATGGAGCTGTACCACATTTACTGTGAGGATGCAGAAACAGAGATAACAGTGCATATCTGTGAAAGTGTGAATATTCACGGAAGACTGCTACAAAATCTACATAACAATGGAAAGTTTGTATTTTAATTTGAAGTAATAGATAGTCTACTCTTCTTTCTGTCCCATAAGAAAACTTAATATAATTTGTAAAAACAACAAAAACAAAGAAAAGGAAAGCTGGAAAAACTGACTCCATACTGAAGAACTTTGAATTTTACTAGAAAAACTTGGGGTGGGGGGTGGTTATGATAGAAGAAAAATATATTGTTGTGCTCTCACAGACCTCATTCATTATTTCTGTAGTAACTCCTCAATAGGGTCCTCCCTATTTAAGAGAGCCTGGGCAGGCAGCTGAGTACAGACAGACAAGTCAGCGGAAGAGCCAAAACCACCACCATGGCCAGCCAGCCACCCCAACCCCACCTCAGGCTGCCGTTCCATCTGAGACACCCATCGGGCTCACCTGCTCCCTGAGCACCAGGGATCAGCTGTGCACCAGCAACACATCGCTCTCAGGGTCATCTTTGCACAACTGCCTTATTTTAGATATCTTTTGTGCATCCTTTCTAATTTATTGATAAACATCAGAAAATGTGTTTTCAAACACATTTCTGTAATTCCACGCCTGCAAGCCTGACGAGGTCCCAGGCAGAGGAGACAATATGGTGTGTTACCCCCCTATCCAGACACGGGCTGGCAGCTCGTATTCATAGCTATTCAGCACTGCCCTGAATCGCTTTGTGCATCAGAACGGGACTCAAGACAATCACACAGATTGCAGTAATTGTTTGTATGAATACTCATTCTAATTACCAACTTAGTGGCCTTGCACAATTCACTTCCCCTACACTTTGTTTGAAACAGGAGTCCTCACACAATTACTATGTGATAATTACGATGATAACCATAATGATGATTATAACAATAATGATAATAATTTCATCTGGTCTTTGCAAGGACTCGGTGTTCTCCTATGGCTTGACCATATCCCAAAAGGAGAGGCTTTCCTAGCAGACTGTTTGGTATTTAAAAAGGCTATCAGTAGCACATGCTAGCAAAGAGTTTTGATATAGAAAAGCCATAATTAGCAGCAAGATGTTAATGTTGTTGGTATCTGAAATTAAATTAAATCCTGCTTTCAAACTCATGTATGCACACACTTGGTTTCTTTTCATATTTGCATTTTTTCAGAACAGCTATAACCTTTCCCCTAAAACATCATGATATTATTTCCTTAAGGTTTAATTATTTGATAATTACATCCCCTTAAAATAACAGACAGAGGTGTGTTGAGTATCTTACAACATCAAAATCGAATCTGAGTTTTAAAAATTCAGTAATTATGTCCCTCTAAAAGAACACACAGAGGAATCTTTCCATTAGCTTCCAAGAGAGGCTGGGCATTTAACTTTCATTAGACTCCTGAGTTTCAATGATGAAAAAGTGTGTTAAAACAGATTATCTTGATTGTGCACCTGAACCCCAAGAGCATCATCATTGTGAAGGATTTTGCTCTCCTTTGAAAACGGAGAAAACTGCCTTGTGCATTGTCAGAGTGATCATCAGACAAATTAGATCAGAGCAACTGGCTTACTATAAATTAGTTCTATTTGTTATCCTAATTATCTTAATATATATTAACATATATTAGCACATATTAATTATAGTAGTTAGCTATATATTAACTATATTAGTTATTTATATATTAACTATATTGGTTAGTGTCACTGCTAACTGCAAAATAACTTCCAAGAGCTGTGAGAAAACATACCTGATTGTGGAAAGTTGCTCCCTCTAATCAGCCCTCGTCATTACACTGTTGGAGAGGTATCATCATAGCTTTTAAAAATATATTTCAATTACCTTTCTTAGAGGACTGCAGACAGAGTTGAGAAATTTATCCTCAAATTTAAAGCCTAACAGAAATGTTTTTAAATATATGACAACAAACACATATTGATGGAAAAAAAGATATTTGGAGTAATTCTTGATACACATCTGATATGAGCAAGCTAAAGAGTCTGAAGACAAAGAGTCTGCTTAAAAATTCCCCTCAGCTGAACCTGGAGAACAGGGACTGAATTCACAAGTAAATTTGGCATCCCTCTTCCTGAGAAAAATGTTGTAGGGAAGGAAACACTGTTAAATGTTGTTCTCTCCCCAGATTAATTATTTATACTGTGTCACCTCACCTATAAATTTAACAAATGCATAGACTACCATTCAGTACTTCAGTTATTCATGGGATTCAAATAAATTCTAAGCATTTGACACTGCTTCAGTGACATAGACTTTAGGAGGGCTCTACTAGTTTTGTCATACACAAAACAGGAAGGAAAGATTGGTGCTAATCTCAGCAACAGATGTCAGAACTATGATTATAGCCCATTGAAATACCACTCAATAGAAATTGTCTGAAGAATTTCGCATTTTAACTGGTTCTCAAATCAGTTTTAGAGCCTCTAGCCAGCAGTTTGTTCCCACTGTGTGTGCTGCAACCTTTAGAATTAACCTGCTTGGGGTTTTAGATCACACCAAGATCTCCCAACATACCAGTTATCTTTAGCATACACAAGAGAAAATTAATCTGAACCACGTCAATCAAAATCCCTCAGGCCACGGCACTATCCATAAAGACAGCAAGCAGGGAAGCATAGCCAAAGCCTTTGAGACCTGTAGTAGCCAATGGGAATGACCCAAGTGCAGTGCAGCTTCAGTAACTCAGGAGACTGATCAGAGTCTTTAAAAGGCACGTTCATAGACAATATATTCAACTCTTAACAAAGTCTGTAGGATGAAATTACAAACCATGTTTTGGTGTTTCCCTGTATTATTCTTAGGCACTCTGAATGTCTTTGAAAATTTAGTCAGTTCCAGTACAACTTCTGGTGAAACCCTCTGCTTTCCAGCTTGATGTTCACTTAACATAAAGAAAGTAATAGAGACTTTATACATCTATATGTGTGTGTATGTGTACACACACATTTATATATCTATAACCGAGAATCACTCAGGCAATGGATGTGGTCAGTGAACCTCAGCTGTTCAATCTGTTCAGGGAAAAGTCAAACAAGGTATTGATGGCTTTAACACGATGCCATAGTGCAGAAAAATGCAGCACTCGTATGAGAATGCATGCCTGAGAAGTGGACACAGGAGGCACAATAGGTAAGGTGGGGTGGTAAGAGAGGTGGTGTGGTGGGGTACAAGATGGAGACAGTGCCGGCAGTGGAGGTCCCAAAGTGTAGAACAGCTCTTTAATGCTCAATTCTAAAAGAGTGCATATGTGCAACCAGGCAACACTGATGGTAGGAGTGACAAAAAAAAAAACCAAAGAAATAGTATCTAACATGCAAAACACATTGCCATTGATAGTAAACTCCGAAGTAATTTGAAGCTGTGGACCAGTGGAGTAATAAGCATATCAGCAAACAGATACAAATGACCGCAAGTGGAACCTGGGAGAGGAAACCAGCAACATGAATACCATATTTCTCCTGGCAAAAATGACGTGCTGTAACTCTCCTCTGCACACCAAACCCCAGAGTGAAGCCACCAACTTTCAGTTTCTGAAGGGTAAGCATAACCCTAGGAAAAGAGATTAAAAACCCAGATTGTGTGTGCATGTGTCACAGTTTTAATGACATTATAATTATTTCTTTTTCTGCAACAACTATATCTGGACTAACGGTTAGACTCTCAAGATGGCAATTATACTAAAAAAAGAAATCCTTTTGTTTACTTTTATGCTGATGTCCTTCTTCTTTACCCATGACCAGAATTTTGAACATGGCAAGACCAAAATATAAGGCATGCCACACCTTACAGCTCCATGCCACAGAATTCACAGCCTTATTCTAGGCTCCCAACACTTCCCAGTCTGAGTTTCCCCTACTTGAATACAAGGCAGACAACTGGTGGGAATGGGCTAGTGGTGTTAACCTTTCCACTGCAAAACATAAAGCAGGATGTCTTCCAGATTTAGTTTACGGATGGAAGCAGGACTTAAATCACCCAGCTCTTGGTCATGTGTCTCTTTGGTGGTTATGAATGCTCCCTTTTTCCAAACACAAAATCTTATTTCAAGTTTTTATGTCTGTGATATTTCCACTGCCTCCTCTTGAAGGGAATATTGTCAGAAGTCAACAATCATGTCTCAATTTACACTTTCCTCTCCATCCAAAAATCACTACTTAGTTGCTGATTATAAGCATTGCAGTTCCAGTCCGTGTACAATTCTTTCTCTCCACTGCATCCCTGTTCAGCAACAGACAGTTCCAGTGTTGCCTTTATTAATGCGGTATTAAGTAATTTTACTTCATACACTTGCCTCTCATGTAATCTTAAACTGAAGCTAATGGCAAAATAACTCCCTAATTCACATGATCACTACTAAAATTTACAAGGGCATGATTTGTACAGGGAAAAAAAGGTTTCAAGTAAGGAAAACCTCTGTGTACAAAGACAATCCAGAAAATTTGACAGAAAAATAAAAAAATCAAAAAAATTTAATAACACCATACTGAGAGTGACATTAGAGTCTTGGTAAATCATATCCATCTAGCTTAAGCCTTTAATCTGAGATCTGCCCCGCCTACTAGCCAAAATTATTGCACATATCATATCCATCTTGTGACTGCTTTCAATATCATCAGTGCAAATCATTCCCAAAATCCTAGTAACTGATAAGCTGGTAAACTTTCAAGTCATAAATGGAAGTCAATGCAATGCAATGCATGAAATCTCTTGCTATAGGGTTATGTGTAACAGAGGACAGACTCTATTGTTGACATTCAAAGCCATGCCTAAATTTAGGATCCAAATCAGCTATCAGCTAACTTCAGGGTTTTCAAAGGGAGTTTGGTATCTAAACCCCAGACCACCAGATATCAACTGCCATTATTTACGGAAAATCAAGACATACAATTTGGGGTAGGCGAGCAAAGAGTGGAGATGAAATGCAGAAGTCTCCTGCTGTGATACTTCATTGCTTGTTACCTGGAGCAGCTGTTCAAGACTGGGTTTGTCCGATCCAACTTGATGCTACATTAGTTTATATTGATTTCTCACAGTAAGATGAACTCTCATTCAGGAAAACTAAGTCCCAGGAAAATTCCCTGTATGGTGCAAATTTTGTACACCACTTCTGTACCAAGTGAGCAGTTTGGGGCGTCCTTTGAATTATCCCTGTCTATTGCACAGACACCGCAGTGTTATTCTGCAGTTGTAGGTACTCTGAGTCAATTTAAAATCAAGGAAGGCAATTCTGGTACATAACAGAGTTAGCATGGCTGAGAAAACAACAGGAAATCAATAAAAATCTTTAATTTCAGATTTCTTGGTCCAAAAGTCAAGCTAAGTTGTGTTGATAGATCAAATTCACCAAACACAAGATGCTCTAATGCAACTTGATGGTTTTACATGCATTTTGCTTGAACGGAGCCCGAGCCACCACAGAATATAACTCTGCACCATATTTTAGCAGTGTCAGAGGGAAGGCACAGGCAGGTAAATCCTTTGCTGTTTGTTTAAATTCAATGAGCTTTCCTTGGAATAAGCTTCAAATCACAGAAAGGGCAGAGACTTATTCCATTATAAAGCCACTTGACAATGAAGTTTATTTTATCCTCGTGCCATATTAACCTGATAGTTCCCCATTGGTGCAAACAACTCCGCTCTCAAATGAGCTTTATCTTCAAGGTTGTAGAGCTACTGAAGTCAACAACATCACTCACCACAGGTGCCAAGGACAGAGTCTGGAGTCCTTCACAGCCTGCAGGAGCTCCTTCTTTTGTACACAAAAAGCATCCAGCTGTCCCTGGATACCTGTCTGTAATAGCAGGAGGCTCATTTAAAATAGCTTGTTAGGTTAATGTAACAAAATAGATCAACTTGGCACTGTGCTACCAACAGATTGATTTTCTCTGCTACTCAAAATACATGTCCCAAAACACAAAGACTTAGTAAATCAATTAATAATATAATTGCCATGCAGGAACACACTTAGAAGTAATAACAGTACCAGACAAGCAGACTGATCTTTCACATTACTAATAATGCATACAGTTGGTATTTAGAGGAAGAGAAAAACACTCCCTTTATCCCAACCTCCAATATGTTTCTGGAGGAACATCAAAGATTATTCTGCCTCCCACTCTTGGAGGTGTCCAAGCTCAGGCTGGATGGACCTCTGAGCAACTTGGTCTACTGAAAGGTGTCCCTGCCCATGGCAAGAGGGTTGGAAGTAGATGATCTTTAAGGTCCCTTGCAACCCAAACCATTCTATGATTCCAAAATGTAGATTTTTTTTTTTTTTTTTGTCAATTATGTTACACAAACAAATCAAGTCTGGTGACTTCTTTCAAAATCTTTTTCAAACTTTTGAATTAAAACAGTTAACCTGGAAGAACCTTAAATACTGATTTTGGTCTGGACTAACTCATGTTCCTTTAACAGGAAGGAAAAGGCCAATTTGGTATGAAAGCACAATTGAGCCACTCTGAGTTTCTCAACAGGGAAGGGTATTCTCCATCAGCTGTGTGGAAAACACACTTAAAAATTAAATTAACATTTGCTTTTGCTTTGGGTTGTTCAGTTTTTAGTTATAGTACTCAAGGTTTTCCAAGAATTTTGCAAGAAAGGTTTTCCCCACAAAATGAGTGCTGGGGGAAGGTTGGATTTTTCTCTATTTTACTTCCATTGTCACATGGGGAACAGTAGCAGAGAATGCACAGTTTTCTTGGCAAATCTGAAAGATTTCAGGCAACTTGAACCATGAAGATCTTCCAGAACATCGAGCATCTGCACAGCTACGATATGAACAAACCAGGAGTCATTTTCTATATATATAATGCTCAGACTGATGGAGAATACGGATGGGAACAAAATCCTGCACATGTACCAAGTATCCTCAGTGGAGGATACCAGACGGAGAAGACACTTTGTCAGCCTACCCCTTCTAGAAAGCCCTAAAAAACTTAAAGTACAAGCAGTCCCTTTGTCATGCCCATCACATTTTGACACTTACTCGAGTGTCAGAGTTATCTGATAGAACAGAGAGATAAGCCAGCCTTGGGGAGGCTGAATGAAAATTAAGATAATAAAAACAACAGTAACAATAACTCCACACAAAGTATTGTTTTTCAGATCCAATCATTCAACATTAAAAACACCAAAATTTACATGATCTACAATGGGCTTCAGGCAGGCCTCCTGGGTACCTTATTTATGTGGTTTATTAATATGACAGAGTTTTCCTCAGGATGCCTGCTTTACTTGGTGCCCAGGATGACAAAATTGCTTTGAGGGCAGGAAGTATGCTACAGAAATTTGGCTGGCTGAAACTACACCGCTGATACATTTTCACATAGATAGTATTTTTACCACTAGGTCTGCTGTGCAAAATTTGTGCGGGAAAGGATTTATTTATCTTTAAAATAAGTAAAGTCAGGCAAAAATGTTCTATAAACACTGTAATTTAACTTTCAGAGAGAAACTTATTCTGAAACAACGTATTCAAGACCAGACAAACCAAACACCCAGTTCTGCAATAGGCTGTAAGTTCCTGCAAATGTTTCTAGAAAAATGAGTAGTAAAAAACAACCTGGAAGGCAAACAATATTATTTGTATTGCCCAAAGTTCAGCTCACTTGCTTTAAGTTTAAAATAAAACTTATTTTGTACTGCAATATCCCAGTACACCTGTGCACAATGATACCAATCAAAGTTCAGAACTTTATCTAGGTCAGCATTGTTTTTATGGGTGATTGAAAAACTTTTACTAAATTCTGAAGGTGAATAAGATCTAATCAAAACAGTAAAAAAAAAATCCAGTGTAAGATTTACTTCGTCAGTGGTTTGTACTTTATCCTCTGAAGCATTAATATTTTGTTTATAAAAGTAGGACATTCAGACAGAGTGGTGCACTTAGCACATGGACAGCCAATGCTTTATCTGCAAAAGACGGTAAAAGCACAACAGTAAAAGCAATATATGTACCAGCTAAAAGCACTATTTGCATAAACTGTCCCTGTCACATTATAAAGACAATGAACAAAACCTAGACATCATTTCTGCAAGCTGTCCTGTACTTCACAGGAGCTTAAGTGGAACTTATGACTTGGCTGTTGAAATAATTCAACACCAGATCCTTTTGATCACAAAGTGCAAGCAATATAGTGAATATAAGGAAAGGGAAAGGGAAAAGGAAAGGGAAAGGGGGATTCAGAGAAAAATCAGAAACACGAAACCAAATTCATATTGTCTCTTCATATACTGATTTTTTACAGAATGCCATTGTTTCATTTCTGGTGTTTCAGTGTTTTCTATCTTTTAATAAATGAAATATTTCCCTTGCTATTAATTCAAACTTATGATTACATAGTTGTTTTTTTCTTTTATATTCCCTTTAATTATAGCAGTATGAAATCAGATTTCTTTTGCACTTTTCTCTTTGAGCACTCAGTAATGAAGAACTACCCTCTATAATTAAAAGAGAATTATTCTGTGTTCTGAGGCACACTGTTACCTCTCATTACTGTCTGAAACATGTCTGTAAAAATGTACTTTTGTAAACAGCTAAGTTTTCTAAGGATACACTTTTAGTGATATTTGGTCTATGAAGGTTTGCTTTCATGTCATATGGGGTGGGGTAGTGAGTCAACAGTAAATTTTAGGTGGGCTTCTAGCATTTTAAAGAACCATAGAATGGTTTAGGTTGGAAGGAACCTTAAAGATCATCTAATTCCAACCTCCCTGCCATGGGCAGAGAACCTTACACTAGACCAGCTTGCTCAATATACCTTAGGAAAATATTTTTAAAAGGAGGGTGTTTTAGAGTATGACTAAAGGAACAGGTGAGCAGGGGAACCACAACACTGCTGTATAAGAACAGGTCCACAGCAGACATCCAGGTAGGAAACCAAAAGCAATCGAGAGTCACTTAACTATACATTGAAGAGCTGAAAACATCATCCCAGATCAGTGAAGGATGGGTCTATGCACTGCTTTCCAAAGCAGACATTACCTGTCCAACAGGACAACCTGATCTGAAACAGGATCCAAACATCTTCTCCATCAGCACAGCAAGTCAAAACAAAATATTCATGTTGAAAACAAAATATCCACACCAGCCCTCTCTTTGGCCACAAAAACCCAAGGCTCACAGTACAGCACATGCACCAATTCACTGGCTTGTTATCCTGGGGTAAGTAAATTTCCTGCTGAACCTGACCACGATTCCCAAGCTGAACTTTAGAGACCTTTAGAAGCAAATTTAATCAAAACTGTTCTATTCTGCCAAGACACAGGCACAAACCCTTTGAACAACATTTTCAGACCAAACTGGGAAGAAAAAGGTTCTAAAGACTTTTAGAAGTTCAGTTTCCTCTAAAAATTAAAATCTTTGTTTCGTTGACTTTAAACAGACAGTCATGTCAGGATCAATGGTGTACTGATGAAATTTTATGATTGACTCCCTCAGTGTAATTGAAAACTTGTTTGGACGGCAGGAGGAAGGTTTTACGACTTCTATATAGAAGACTGGAGAGCTGTCCTTACAGCTTGGTAAGCCAGAGACATAACATGGAATTTAACACAAGTTTTCAAAGCCTCTTTGCAATTTTGCAATAAATTATCATTTCCATCTTTTGTTCCAGATTTATTTTAGAGGAACGGGTGGGGATTTTGTTGTTTTTGTGAGGACAGAAGGTCTCAGAGGGACAAACTGGAACTTTATTCATCAGCTGCCTCATTGTCGTGCAAGGCTCAAAGAATTTAAAAACAAGGTATCTTCTGCTTTCTTACCCTTGTAAAGGAGTTTGTGACTGTACCAAGAATTTGGACTACACTCCTCTATTAAGATGGTCAGAGTGCAATTCATGGAATCTCAGTTTGCTACAAGATTGCAATGACTTTCTTTTTATGTCACAAAATTGAAGTGAGATAACACATTAGGAGATCGGAATGCAACGGGCTTTTCAGCCGCTGTGCTGCATTTCTATTTTTCAGCAACAATAAAATAGCTACAGAAGAAAGGGACTATAATGAAGCTGATGATCACCAAGACAGAAGAGCTTCGGGCAATACACACCACCACAATATCCATTAGGATATTGCAGTCACAAGGTAAGGCAGAAGTGCTTCCAACAATGAACAGATGGGAATGCACAAAGTCTCGCCTACTTGAAGTTCAACACAGGCATTTTTCACCCTGGAAAAAAAAAAAAAAATCCCATAGATGAAAGGATGGGAGAGCTCCGACAGTAGGCCTAGGAGAGAGGATTTGTTGGGTGTTTTCAATAGTGGGCCGGTCTTGGGGAGGCAGGAAGGCCTGGGAAGGGGTAAAGTTTGCAGGAATAGACTGAGGTACCTGGTACATAAAAGGCTTTTCAGAGACAGCTGAAACAGCCTCAAAATTTAACACCCACACAGAAGCACCTCCTTTCTATTTCCATTTCCAGTACTCATCAGTGAGATGAGTCCAGACCGCCTAAAATTCTCAGTTCAGCCTTCTCTGGGGCAGTGAATGAGGGCTTGCCTCCCTAGGAAAGGAAGGAAAAACAGGAGAAAAAACAAAAACCCTCAGGTATGAAATAAAAGTGTATTAAGCAATCAGTACTGAGCCCCCCTGCCCATGCGGCCACTCTGCTTTGACACACTAATGGCCACTTTGTTCGATTTCATTGATGAAACTCAGCTTATCAAAAGCTTATTGAAAAAGAACTATTGCAGACCATTGCCACGCAGACACATCCTTCCATAGCAAGCAGACAATGACTTACAGGAGGAAATCCTGCAGTGATGCACAGCCTGGCATATCTGGAAAAGTTTCTCCTTTGTAACCATCCTCAAGATGGACATGGAAAAAAGAGTGCCCAAAGCCACTATTTCTCAGTTTTCTTGAAACTGAAGAACTACCTGATTTCTCTAAGAGATAACTCAGCTGCCATCCCATGCTCTGATACCATAATGATTTTCATTTACAGTGAATGAAAGTGAGGATAAATTTTAACCTTCATTACAGTTAACTTTATATTGTTATTTTCTTCCTGCTTACCCTAATTAGGCATACTTACATGAGAATATCAGAGTGGTTGGCTTTTTTCAGATTGGGGTTGGTTTTTTCAAACAGTTTTGTAGTCTTTTCAGGGAACTTTCTGAAGTTGTCTGTACTGGAAATACCCTCAGGCTGCAAGAATATCACTGCTCCAAAATTCACTCTGTCTAAAAGGGCTGAGCAGAAAGCCATGCTTGTGCTACCAACCCTCAATGCAATGTAGACTGAAATAGATTGCAAGTATTTTGGCAGAAGACTTGATCTTCAGCCTGAAAAGCTTACCAGAGTACATGCCACAGAAAAACACCTTGAACACTCCTGAAAAAGGAGAATTCTCCCAGCATGCTTTTAATGCTCACTGGTAGGTCCATAGAGCTGTTAAAGGTGTTTCTCAGATAAAAGAATGCTTTTAGCAGCAAACAGCATGGCAGAAGTAGATGGAAAATGAAACTGAACAAACGAAGGATGCAGGGAACAGTTACCCACTGAAACGAAGACATTAGATTTCTTTGCCTGTCAAAAAAACTTTATAGTTTGTTACTCCTTTGAAAGTTCCCAGTGTTTTAGCTTTGCAAAGAATAAACTTGTTCCATGCTTATTTGTTTTTCAGTTTCAATTTTGAAGGCAATAGAAAAGTTTATTTTCAATACCACAGTGCTTCTTTTACTTATGTAGTCAAATTAATGATTGGTCAATTTTCTGAAGAAGGAATAAACTGGGAAATGCAGGAGGATGGAAATTCATGACACTCTAAGACTTCATAGTAATGAAAACTTCAAGGTTTCAAGCAATCAAGCTATCTGTGTTAGAAGTGGGATCCAGTAATTTTCATACCAGTATTGCTTATTTTTCAGAAACAAGACAACCCTGAGACCTTCTTAGTTAAATGGTCATACTCTGGTGTTTGGCTCCTACCTCCCAGATCCCTCACACTTGTGAGCTTTCCTAGTCCGCGGCACACTTCTTACGCACCAGTCCTTGAGGAAAGGTTTTAGCAGCCCAGAAAAACAATTCACACACAATGTTGACTGTTGCACCAAGTTCTGGACATCTCAGAACATAATTGTATACTCTGAGAAATATATTTTGAATTTGTGGAGTTTCTGCTTGGTGAAGAGTTCAGTACCACAGAAGCGGAACTCAAAAACCAGCACGTGGAGCAAGGCTCACAAAACAAAGCACTTTATATGAGGGCAAATGAAAGGTGCTATTCCACCTAAAATGGAAAAATTCTGGAGTAAAGAAAGAAAGATAAAGAGCAAGCAATCAAGTTTTCCACATTGACCTCTTCTATACCACCAAAACCTTTTGGAAGGCTGCCTACTTCTCAGGCTGGGAAAGCCACAGAATGATTTAAAAAACCCAGCACCTAATGGCAGCATGGTATAGGGTGGAAACCACAATGGAGTTGCCCTGGGGCAGCATCCTAGCTGTAAACAGGCTTGGAAATGGGAGCAAGGCAAATGCCTGCCACTTGCACCGTTAGGATTGCATTAGGATTCTTTGTGAAGCCATGGAAAAGTCTCTGCAATTTTTTCTCTCCACACAGGTAATTCACCTGGCCCCCAGAAAGCCCCCCAAAGTTGCAATAACATTAATTCGGCACCTTTCTTTTAAGTGAGACATTAGAAAAGAGAGCATTATAGCATGTGAATATTTGATGATACAACAGAGGGAAGACTTAAAACAATAAAGCTGTGCCACTCTTCCCCTCAGGATTTTGCAAAAGGCTCCAGTTTTTTGCAAACTCAATAGAAAAATAACCTGAAAAGTTGCACATGGATATTCTGCTTGAAATGGCTGCTCAGAATGAAGCACAGGCCAAAGAAAATCACAGCCAAAACATTAAGTCTTGATAAAACAATCCCATTTAAAATAGCAATATTTATTGCCTATTTTAAAGCATTATACAATATATGATGCATGTAGCACAGCATTTTAGCACAAAGGATTTTGTGTTTTATTTCCCAATTTTGATTATCCAGATGTGATAAAAGTGTATTGTGAATATCTAAATTTTAGGGATGGCTTTCAGGAAGTTTTATGAATCTATAAAATACCTAAGACATTTAATATTTCCCTATAGCCTTACTGCTGTGGAACAACAACCATTCAAAAAGTTGCAGCCTTTTCCCACATCACACCCTAAGCATTCTTCCGCTGGTGCCTGCATGATTCAGAGGCCAAACAGCTGATGGCACCTTTAGAAAACTATTTAGGATGTAGAAGTCATAATCAAGAGGAAGAAAAAAGAGGTGGGAAGAAGTACTACAAATAGTCTCTGAATTCCCAGTTACCCACTTCTGATTTATTCTTTTCAGAGAGAGAGAAAAAAAGGTTCATCAGCTACCAGGGAAAATCACTGATCACAGCAAGATGCAAGTTCTCTGTCCCCTTCCTCTTGAGCCTTCTAGAGTTTGCTACCTTGTGGCACTGAATTAAGAAGTTATTTACACACAGATAATATATAAGTACAAGAGCTGAATTTACGGAATTTATTCCAGGCACAAACTACTATCAAAATTTTTAGTATTTGCATGAAAAGAATTCAGCAAAAGTACCAGAGAAACAGCCCACTCCTCACACAAGATAAGCACAAGGCATCAGCAATAAGCACCCCTGATACATCAACACAAATAACTCCATAAAACAGCTTCCACTTAATGTAAAGAAATGAATATACCACGGAGAAGTCATAAATCCACTTTTCAGTTAAATTTCAAAGAAAACTAGATTTTAAGGCAAAAAGAGATTCAGTGTAGTGAAACTGTCATATGGCACCGCATTCTTTATGGGATCTCTTGTATGAAACTCATACAGAGAGGTACTAAGTATTCCTCATTCTATCTCTTGCATTAAAAAGTCCTCTTTTCTTTGTTATTTTGAATGCCACAGGATTGTACTTTTAGATATCTAAGATGTCATTCACATTTAAAACCAACACTGCACCAGTTTGTGTGAGATCAAAGGAAGAGTTTGTCTGACTGTGATCCCAGATCCAGTATTTTATTTCCCTAATTCTCAGTGTTTCCTAGGGACTCAATTCTTCCCCCCAAGCAGAAGCCCCTGCTTTGCTGTTTCATGCATAGAAAACTTCTTTCATCTCTTATTGGTGCTATAGTTAATTAGGGTGATAAGGCCCAGACCTGAACCTCTCTGAATGCCTTTATGTAATTGAATCAACCTTAAAATATTCAAGTCACTTCTTCCACCCTTTAAAGTGAAACCTTGTTCTCCAAAGAACTGTTAAGTGTGTCTATGAAAGGTTTTCTCTGTGGACAGACACAACTTGTCCTCGTGCACATCTGGCTGCTCTTTGCCACATTTGAAAGATCTCAGCACTTTTGATAAAAGGAAAAAAAAGTATATACACATATATACCTATACTTATATCATGGCATCTGCTCTGCACCAGCAGTAACTCTCAGAAACTAATATATTTACCAAAAAAACCCTTCAAGACAACTGAAGCAATCCTATGCAATTACCTTAGGGCAGTGATTCACTCTTTAAAAAAATAATCTTTTTGCCACGATTGCTCACTGCCAGTTTTCCTGACGTCTTTGAAGGAGCAGAATTTCACTTGACGTTCCATGTGTATGTTTGAATTAAAACTCAAAATCCTTTTTTATAGTTGCATGAGAAGAAACAATGATGTGGGATTTGTCAGGGAGCTACTCTAACTTTGGTTCAGAATTGAGACTGGATTTTGCTACCGAGGAGGTGCTCAAACATTGGAATAGGCTTCCTAAAGATGTGGTCGATGCTCCAAGCCTGTCAGTGTTTGAGTTCTTTTTGACAATAGCATGCTTTAACTTTTGGTCAGCACTGAAGTGGTCAGGCAGTGGGACTAGGTAGTCATGGCTGAGTCAGCATCCCTGGAGTTATTTAAAAGACATGGAGGTGTGGCACTCAGGGACATGGTTTGGCAGTGCTGGGTTAATGATTGGACTTGATGATATCAGAGGTCTTTTCCAACCGAAATGATCCTGTGATTCTATGATCACTGTAGGTCCCTTCCATCTGAAAATATTCTGTCCTGTTGTTTGCAAAATCACTAACTCTCAATATGCAAAGCTTTTTAGTTCTAGTCCACCTGGATATCTCTCTCTGTTCAATCTGACAAGTGGTGGGTTCCCGGGGGAACAGACAGACAGCTGCCCTAAGTAGGACCTGCAAAGGATCACTGCATCATCAGAGGTACTCCAGGATATTTACTCAGAAGATGGCATGTCTGTAAGATGTTCTTGTGTCCTCTGCAGAGCAATTCCAGTTCTCCTTTATCTGAACCAAAGTTTTTGCCTTTAGAGGAGCAGAAAAAAAAAAAAGGTTTTGAGCACTATAACAGCAGCTATGATTTACACAATGCATCACTCATCTGTTAGCTATTAAAGACAATACTGACAACTTAAACAAGCTACACATTTCATTTTGTGCTATTTACCTCATAAATTATGAGATAACAGCTAGTTTCTAATTGATGCGTTTATATTTGCATATGAAAAGAAGGCTTACTGCATGGTGAGACAGAGTTTAAGTTTCATTTTCTGAAGATATATCTGTGTTTCAATTTGTAATTAGGATGTTTCTCACTAGGAAAAAAAATACACATAGCATATTTCTTTGGGCAATAGCTTTAGAAATTGTCTTTAAAAAAAAAAACAACAAAAAAATCCTAATTTGACTAAAACAAAGTACCATCTATATACAAGAATCCAGTCTGATTTATGTGTTGATACACCTACTCAGTGTAACTAACAGTAACTACTAAAAATTAAATGCCCAGGCCTATATCCAGTCAAAACTGTGTTAAAAAGCGTTGTTAAAAATCATCTTTTTTAGATTAAAAAAAAAAAAAGGAGGGAGTAAGAAGAAAAATTCAAACCAGAATGAGATTTATATTTGTTGTCTTTTAACATTTCATTGCTCTGCACCAGTCTTTAAATGAAGGAGCAGATTTCTTAAACTTTACATACTATTCTTACCTTCAGTTTCTTTAGAGCTGAGATTAGTTTGGGGCTGGCTGACAGCTCTCAGGCATCCCACCCTTGGACAAGTCCCCAGTGTGCCAAATGCAAGGTCAGGAGTTGGAGAGGTACCACTCAAAGCCCTTCACCACAGCATTCCAAGGTACCTAAATGGAAGGAACAACAGACTGCAGGGGAAAGCATCTGGTAATAAAGCAACTTCCCTCAGAAATATGACAAACATTTTGGAAATGGCATTTAATTTTTGAGGAATGGCCTGAGTGGAATTACTGCTAACATGTGAAACAGTGATTTGTGGAACACACTGCATACCTGCCTGTTTTCCTGCCTGCAAAACAGTCCAGTACATACACAGCAAACACATCTTGCTATACCTTCACAGTGATCTTCCACTCTTCTTTGGAACCATGGTAGAGCTAGGAGATCTTTGGAAAATCCCTATTGATTCATCCATCACATGGAAAATGTAAGAATTTTAAACTATCACAGGCATTCAATATCTAATTGCTTTGTTCTTCATGTTGTAAGCAATGCAAATGCTCGTGACAACTTATTCTGGATGTATAGCTAAATTGTTCCTGCTTCTTGGCTTTCCAAGCCTAAAATAAATCCTGTTGATCCACATTACCATATATAAGAGCAACATATCTGCATGCTTCTCCTTTTAAAGTACTTGGTTTAGGTTCATCGCTTCACATCCAGTCCTTTCCTCATCTTTACTGAAAATTAGGTCTGAATAGGTATCATCATTCTCTTTGGTTAAAAGAAAATAAAGATGATGTAAAGAAATGATCTCACATGACTGATGGCACTTACTCCGTGGTGGTACCATTTTCCAGCAGGCTTTTTGCAGGCCATTCACTAGAAAATGTACATCTGGTTATTTTTGTTCATCTCCAGCCTCATGCTCTTCAGTTCTTTTCCCTTTTACTCTCCTCTTTGAATTCCAACAAGGCACTATTCACAAGCCTTGATTTCAGTGGGTTGGTCCCACCATTTTTGGCATGATATGTTTGTTTTGCTGTCTTCTCTCACATAAAGATAAATTTATCGGCATTGCCATCTAATAGTTGGTTATACTGAAGTTTATAATTTGCAGTAAGTTTTCAAAAGCTTATGTATCTGTAACTATCAGAGTTTCTAGCTCCTGAATTCTACTGCAATAAAAGAACACACATGATTTATGACAAGACCTTATCTCTTGAACTTACTTTCATTTGCATCATAAATAGCATAAAAATTACTCATTCGTACACAAGAAGGACCTCAGCTGCTGTACAGCAAAGCAGGACTTGATCACTCTAGTGTTGCCAGTTGCCAATCACTTTCAAAGCCAGCCCTCACCCAATCTTCCTCACCCTTGAATATCTATGCAGCAGTTTAAATCCATTTAAAACTCTGTGGTAGCAGGGTTTTTGAGAAATATGCCTAAGAGCAGCTAACATGCTATCAAAATAAAATGTTTGCAAGCCAACTTTCTAGATAGACAGCTGAAATGACAGCCAGACATCAAGCAGAACTGCCTGTTAATGAAGGGGAGAAACAAGCCCTAATGAGAATGGCTGCCTGGCTTCAGGGAGCTGGGTAGCTGTCCCACCATTTAATTCTGATGAACTAACCCCTCAGCGGAACAGCAAAATTAATTGTATTTCTAATTCCTCTCAGAATGCCAACACAAAACCCCCCCACATTATAAACACCACTGAAATATTAACTAATGTCACATTTCCTCACCAGACATTTACTCGTATATAAGAGATGCTCACAAGTTTAAATCCCTGTGGTCATTGGACTTGCTGAACTCTGGATGTTTCAGTCAGTATAAAAAATATTTAGAAACTGATCCGAAAAACCCTTCAGTTTGGCTTCCTAGAGCCCCACAATGTAGTTTAGAATTGCATTTTAAATTCCCTTTCTTTGTGTATAAAAGTATTATCTTTGCAATATTTCATGAAATTTGTTAATAATTCAGAACATACAGAGCTATTACTGGAATATTCAAATATTATATTGTTGTAATATTCAGTCTTCTCATTTCAATTTTGAAGTTATTAAAGGCAAACATATTTTGTATGAAATAGCACCTTATCTTTTCTAAATTACAGCACCTCCTTCCATATTGTCATGAAACATTTCCCAGATGAAAATTATCTGCTCAAAAGCCTGACGCACTCACCTTGGAAGTGGCAGCTTTATGTTCACGTACCTGTTGGTGTGTGGGGGACTGTTGTAGAAGAGACTGAGAGGTTCATTGCGGAATATTCAGGAGTTTTGTAGTTGCCACATTTCCATAGGAGGCAGATCTGAAATCAGTTCCTTGCTCAAAATCAAGCAGAATGGAAAAAGATTTCTCTCTCCAGTCCACGAAGCACCTTATCCACTCATTTGGGGATCTAATTGACACCTGTGTACAGCCTTGACATCCCAGAAAGTGTGTTCTAGGATCATTTTTTGAAACTGGAAAAGAGTATGTACTTTTACATCAAATTGAGCGCCACAGCCAAGGCAGACCTGTTTAACCATCATACCAGCTGCCCCTTAGCTGTGGTCTGCCCAACAGGCATAGCACAAATGCAACAGCAGCATCTAAATGTTGGCCATGAGGCCCCTGGTATTACAGTTACATTTGTTAGAGTCCCCCTTGGACTTTGGCAATATTCACTGATAGGTGAAGGTATGGTGGGGGAAAATGCAACAGTGCTGTAAAAGCAAGTACAAAATTTCTCAGTACTCTGCAGAGAGGCTCTGTATTGCTCCCCAAGAAATTCCTGCAGATAATAAAACAACATAAAAAGGGGGGGCCAAGCCTGGCAAACCAGCCGTCTGAGCTGGTTATCAGGTATCTGCCATATAAATTGTATTCCTGGGTCCTGAACAAGATCCTGAGAAGGTCCCCATGATAAGAGCATTAACCAGGGCTGTGAGAGATAGTTTTACATATCTGATCTAAAAGGAGGCCTTAAACAGAGATAGCCACATCCCAGGCAAGCTCTGGGTTACTGGCTTCATCATTTTTCTAGGAAGGGGAAGGGCCCATTTCTGAGAAGATTAATAACAAAAATTAAAGAAGCTTTTTCACACAACAGTAAAAGTAGTTAGTAAAGAGGAATGGTGTGTATGAATAAGTGTGCATGTTGGGGAACAGTTTTGACAGCACATAATTAGAACATATCCAATTTTTTATAACAACACTGGAAACAACATAAAACAGGTGTTAAAAATGCATATCAATGCAAATATATTAATATAATTAGGGGTAAAATAATAAACTTTTCTATCTTAGTAGATTTAGGAGCACTTCAGAATAATCTTGAAATTAGCCTGAAACCTTGTTTAAATCAGAATTAACAGTTTAATCATAAATCTCTGATAAATCATTGAATATAATTTTAAATGCATATAAGTAGCTTTAGAGCTTAAGTATCATTGATTTCCAAAGAAACTTCACATTTCTTTTTCGGACCTAGAGAATAAGTCATATGAGGAGTAGCTGAGGGATCAGGGGTGGTTTTGCCTAGAGAAAAGGAGGCTCAGGGGAGGCCTTTAACTCTCTACAGCTGCCTGAGAGAAGCTCATAGCCAGGTGGGGGTTGGCCTCTTCTCCCGGGCAACTAGTGACAGGATGAGAGGACATAGTCTTAACTTGTGCCGGGGAGGTTTAGGTTGGACATCAGGAAGCATTTCTTCATTGAATATGTGGTTAAGCATTGGAATAGACTGCCCAGGAAGGTGGTAGAGTCAGAATCCCTGGAAATGTTCAAGAAAGAACTGGACATGGCATTTAGTGCTATGGTTTACTTGACAAGGTAGTGTTTGGTCAAAGGTTGTTCTTGAAGGTCTTTTTCAATCTTAATGAACTGATGACTCTGATACCCAGGTCATTACAGAAGTAAATTTAGATCCATAAATCACTTAGCCTTTTTTAAAATAGACAACCAACTTATTATAACAATTATTATTGCACATATATGCAATTAAATTATAATGCTCCTTTCCAATCCCCAAGCTGTTGCAATGTGCCAGAAAAGTATAGTGATTCTTTTATACAATCCATAGGCATTACTGCTTTTTCTGTTAACAATATAATGTTCATTTTGAGAGAAGCTGCTGGGAAGCTTGTGAATACCCTAATCTCACTGCCTACCCATTCCTCTGCTAAAGATCTTAGCAAGTCTGACAACACACACAGCTCCAAGAACACCGAGGTGTTTTCAAAGATCAGCAAAATCCTTTTTCCTTTGTTTATCTATGTGTTTATGTATTTATCCTCCATAGGTGTGGTCTATGCACCTGTGGCTTTTGGGTGTATGTCAGGTGAGGCGTGGAGAGGAGGTGGACATCAAACTCTCCTGTGAAGGGTTGACCTCTGCTTCTCTCTGCCTTTGCCTCAGGATCTCTGGGCAGGAGGCAAACTGAGGTCCCACCTTACACCAACACCTCAGCCAGGGTTGAGCTGGGGGGCAGAAACACAGGAAGCAAAAGGCGTGGATGGGCCCAGCACATGCAGATGTGCTGTGTTGATGGGAAGGGTGTGCACCTTGCTCAAACAACAATGGGACATGAGGGACTAGGGTGCATCTCCAGCCCCCTTCCAGTGTCTCAACCTACCGAGGAAAAAGCTTCTGTTCCTTTTTAAGCATTATCCCAAGGAGGCAAATCATCAAGGCTGATCAAAGTTGTGTCACATGTACATTATCCAGGGTGTACCACAGCCTTAATAAAGGTCTCCAAATTGTCTGCTAACATTCTGCAACTGCATTATTCCCCTTTCTCCACCAGCACTACCCCATATGTTCTCCCCCTCTCTCCAAGCTAGCTCTTAAGCATGAATAAAACACTACAAGAAGCCCTCATTTCTCTAAAGCATCCTGTGCTTCTTGCCCAAATAAACTGCTTTGGCTTCAGCCACAGCAGCTGTGGTTTCCACTATTCAGCTTTTCAGGATCGTTTGGCTTAGCAAAACCTACTCTGAAAAGGAAAGCGAGAGATACCTTCCTCATTTGACAAACACATGTTCATGGTCAAAGGCAAGCTGTCCCCCTGCCTCCAAGAAAGCCCATGTGCTCTCAGAAACTCTCTGATAACACACACAAATCTTTATCCAGGGCTAAATGGAACTGAAATATTCTGCCATCTGCATTACACCTCAACCCATATGTTTTCACAGTGGATGGGTTTAAAATGTCTATTCATAACCCTGAGATTCTGGTATATGACCACTGGGCATGAGAGGAGTGAAGGCCCCCATGCTGAACAGCACCAATGGATTCAGTTCCTTTACAATACCCCAAGGAAAGCTGCTAATCCACAGTCACACACCACAAGCTCCGTTTTTCTAGTGGCTTCCCTTTTTTACTGCCAGCAACACTGCAAATTATGCAGAGCCCAGGGGAGGGTGGAAAGGCATCTCACATGGCTCATTTTGCTGCCCCATCAAGCACTAGAGGTGTCAGCAGCAAGAGATTCTGGGTCTCCACTCGTATATTTTGGTGTAGAACTGCAGCAGTTTGGGCAATCCTTTTGACTTTATGTAACTCTAAATTATTGCATAACAATATTTGGGGTGGGTTGAGCTACAGTGGATATTCAAAGGAGTTGGAAGGTCTCAGCCAGTAGGAGAAATGAATAAAAATGTAGATAAATAGGCAAAACAGAGGCTCAGTTTTTCCTGGATGGTTACATCACAGATGTCCTAATTACAATAATTTGATGTTGTCCAGATTGTAGCACTCCATCAAGTTAATGAATTTTAGCATAGTGACAAGTGATTTTTGTTTCTAAGTAGGGTGTACAGTATTCTCCTTTTAGCGGAATTATTTTACATCATTAAAATTTCAATTAAATTTCAGAATTTTGCATATGAAGCATATGAGTATTTTGCAAAAGCTTTATCAAAGTTTCAGCTCTCTATTTAAAAACACATGCAGTTAATTTTTGTTAACTGGCCCTGCCATTCACAATCACATCCAAAACATGCAAACCACATCATTCTTTTTACATCTATACATCATCCACAGCATCCTATTGTGCAGAACACTCTGTTTAAGAGTCAAGGAGGTACTCAGATTTGAATTCATCAGTTCTGTGATTTCAGAGAAACAAAATGTGCTGATGAATGAACAACCTCACAGCTGCAGAAACAAATGGTATTTTTCCTCCTGACTGCCTCCATCGGCATCCTCACAAATGACTTTTGCACTCCTTTTTCTCTGTTACTGAAATACCCTGCAAGTACAGCCAGGTGCATATTGATGTTATGCTGTTAACAGATAATCTTACACGGCAGAACTTCTAATTACAGACTGGGACACTGCCTGCATGATACTCTGTCAAATTAATAAATTATAACTCAGTCATTTATGGCACCACAAAACCCTGGTGGGTTTTTTTTTCACTTTGATTCAGAGCGCACAAAAAGTAATATTAGTTCAGAAAAAACAGGATGATACCTGTGACACATTCAGGGGATAATACAAAATAACACCTTCTTTTAGGCAGGGTTAAACATTTATTCTTTCAGACTATGTCTACTAAAAGCAGACACAACCAATATAAAAGAATAAGAGGCAAATAAATAAATTACTTGGAGCTCAGAAACCCAAGTCCTTACAATTTGATCAAAGTCCATCAGGTGCTGAGTGCTTCTTGCAATGGGAGTGAAGAAGAGATGGAACACATCCAGCACTTTGCAGCACTCAGCTCTGCTGTGCAGTTTCTGCTAAACTCAGTAGCAACTGGAGTAACCTCTGAGAGCGAATGATCATATACCACAGTAGGCCAATTTCTTCCTTGAGAGAAATAAAATTAATGCTTTTCAAATATTAACCTACATGGAATTGCATTTTTTGTCCTTTTGTTGTTATTGTTGTAATGAAACTTATGAAAATTAGAAGAATCCTCTCCCTCCTGAGTGCAGGAAAGATTAGATTTTTCATTTCATCAGTTGCAGTAAAAATATTTAATGAGTGCTTTCTATTAAGTGAAGTTTCAAATTAATTACCTTGACAGAACTTCTCCACGGACGCCCTCTTGT
>VWZG01001074.1:0-61617 GCA_013396735.1 Grallaria varia | reverse complement strand
TTTTGTGCAATCATCAATTACAAGAGAAAAGCACTGAAACTTTTGCCTGTACAAACTTAGTACACATTGCTGTATATCCTGGGCCTCCTGTTACCAACAGCTTGAGTTGAATCTGTCACCTTATAAAAAGGTAACCAGAGTAAAACCATCTCAGGAATAAGGTGTTCCTGTGGTATATACTTGTTCCTTGAAAATGATTGTTCTGTAGGGATGGAAAAGTAAGTGTAGGCTATAGTCTACAGGAATGAAAAGTTCATTATTATCTTACCACTGAAATAGTTCTAGCAAAATCAAACTGGTAAAGACCAAACACAGACTTTGGAAGCTCAATGAGTTACGTTTGTTTTTTTTTTTTTTTTTTTTTTTTTTTTTTTTTTTACCTGAGCAGATGTAGCTTTTTCAGAATTGTAGTACGAGCATACTGGTCAGAAATTGAATGACACATAGGCTGTTGCTCTCTGTTAAATGTTCTTTATAAGGGTGGTCTTTTGTGTGCTCATCAGCTCCTTCATTCTTATTATTCAACTTTATGAGAAAGAAAATAGATTATCTTCTTCCTCCCTTGTGTCTCCCTCAATTAGTAATATTGCTTCCCACACCCTACAATAAACAAATTTCATGGGCAAGAGCAACCTTCTTAAGAACGCAAGAAAGGTCTACTTGGATTCACTTGGTCTGGCTGATTACCCGGCTCGGTTATCACCATGAATGTACAGTAATGCCCTAGAACAAGAATTTCTGGAGTTACCTGTAACTGCACTTTTAACTGCAGTAGCTAATGTTAATAATTTTACGAATAACTAATTCTAGTGACAACGAGATGAAGATTACAGGTGAAGACTGAAGCAGTAACTGCTATCTGAACATCTATTTTTTTTTTATTTTATTTTATTTTTTTGCATTCTAGGCTAGGTGGTCTTATTAAAAGCAGAGAAAGGAAACACAGCTCTCATTTAAATTACTGAAATTAAGTATTCTTGTTTTCTGGGTTCAGTTGGGCATCTTGGTTGCATCCTGTTTGCCTATTGGTATGAAACTTGAAAACTTTGTTAATGTATTACACACACACACACACAAACAAATTCATGTTTCCCAATGCTTATATCTTTACTAAAGCAACTTTAGGGGCACAGTAAGGGGCAAAGCTCTTGATGAACAGGTGAAAAAGATCATGGAGTGTAACATACACTTTTCCTCAGAGTTGAGACAAGGCCAAACTCCACAGACCTGCATGTTGCAATACAGGGAAAAGTAAAACTTTTAAATTTCACAATTGTGATTATGATTATTAATTTTTAGGTGCTTGATTCAACCTAATGATTGAATCAGATTTTTTTTTGAGTTCTTGTCAGAAATATTATAAAGATTTGCCCTAAAAAATTTTGTACTTTTACTCTGAAATTAGTATGCACTTGGTAAATTTTTTGACAGCACACACACTGTGTTAATACTAATAGCTTTTAAAAGTAATCATAAAGATTTTAATAGAAAGTACTGAAAATAACCATAAAAGAAGGCTATATACTTTGCATTTAAATTAACATGTATTTTCTTTAAAAGTGCTTGTTTTTATATTTTCCAATATGCCCTCAATAGCTCTGTGTTCTGAAATATGCAGAAGATGCATCTTTGGAAACATATCAAATCATTAAATATTTGGACTTTGGGGGCATGTTTGTAAATTGACAAAAATCATTCTTAATTTGCACACTTTTGAATGCATAATTTAGCATGACTTTTTTGATTAAATTCTTGGCGATGACAAAAAGAAAAATGGTTTCTTCATATCACTCTTCATAAAAGTAGGTAATTGCTTTTGTTTTCTTTTTTCTCCCCTCATTTAAATCTAAGGCATTATTGTCTCCCATTAATCTCTAGTAACTGAAAGTTTAGATTTTTTTCCTTTATTCATAAAGTAATACAGTTTGAAGGGATATTGAAATATAATATTGTTGCACCCCAGGGAAGATGATAAACAAAATGGAAGAGCTGAATTACTTTGTCTCAGTAATTTTTCTTAAGGTGTTAATTTGACAAAGCATTTCTGAATTATTTCATATACTTTGAGTATTGTATTCTGGTATTGGATAAGCTTTTATGAAGAGCTTTAAAAATATCACTAGTAAATGTTTACTCAGTGTTTCATGTTTGATCTTTTTTGTACAGTCCTTATACCAAAGCTGGAATTTATTTTCAATGACTACATATAAATGCAGCACACGCTCTGCGTCCTAACAGATGCCATCTGTAAAAGCATTTACTTTAAATTAGTGGAATAAGTAATCAAAAGGGCTTTGTACTTAATGCAAAACTTTTGGTGACTATTAAATACTCATTAGAGGGTGTTTTTGCTGTATGACTGTCAAAATCAGCAGGACGTTTATGTTGGATTTCCTGAGTGGGTCAAGATTGAATATGATTTTACAACTTAAATAACGTAAATGAATGCAGGTTATTTCAGAATCTCCAGATGTTCTTTAAACTCCCTGCCCCTAAGTGAAACTTAAAGCCAATTTAAATTTTGCAGCAATATTACAGTGCAGATTTTTGCTTCAAATGTTTAACAATTCTCTTGTTACATTCTACTCATTTGTGTCTCAAGCATCACAAATGAAAGAGCTGGAGAGTACTGTATTGGAGGTGTTTATCTTTAAAACATGAATTCATAGATTGTCCAGATCAGTCTATCATAAAAATGTTTTTGGTGGGACAAAGCCCTTTCAAAATTTCCTTATAAAATCTCTATAAATATTCCATACAAAATCAGATTGTCTGTCCATATTTCAGATGTCCTGGCTTGTCCTAACTGAACCTAATTTCATTTAAAAACTAAGTAAGTGCTGAAAGCATGTTCTAAAGGTAAATGGAAGCTTGAAAGGTAGCTGTGCAAGTGCATGGGTTTTCAATATCTCAATAGAGACTTCTTTCTTATATAAAATTTATGATAAAATAATTTCTTTGTCAATCAGAGATTTATCTACTTGTATCTTGTTAGTTGCTGGGTTTTTCTACATTGAACATACTTATGCTAATTCCAACCTTTGAAGATGTCAACATCTGTTAGGAGGAAGGCCATAAAGGTAGGTCATGAGCCAGAAAGTACAGTAAAAACTGCTTGAAAGCAGCCTTTAAGCAAGACACTTTTCTAGGTAAACTTTTACTGGAAAACAATCATTCAGGGGTTTTGCAATAATAGAATAAAATGGCCTGATAGGAATTATCTGTAAATATCCAAGCTCCAGTACAGAAACTTTGAAACAGTATTTTTACATAGTTTAACTCCAAGGCAAGAAGAAAAATTCATGACAATAAGAAAAAAGTAAGAGAAAGAACACCACAGACCATTGACAATAGCTCCTATGGCAGCGGCAGGTGTTGGGTCCCAGATCAGAACCTGTAGAAATAGCTTGTATATTCTTCATTAAAGAATCACTGTTTAAGACATGTAAGAAGTCTTACAACAGATATTCAAGCGATTCAATCATCATTTGAAGTAGGGTCTCTTTTAACTGGTGACTGTAAGGGATAATTCAAAGTCTATGGAAATGATATGGGCAACTCAGTTCACTCTGAGTTCTGTCTACATTTTTTGAGATAGTTGATGTCTGCATTTCTATTCTTTTCATTAGGATAATTCAGGTTGGAACCAACCTTCTGCTAACAGCATAGTCAGACCAGATCTTGAGGACTTTATCCAGTTTGTTTCTGAAAACATCTAAGAACAGAGCCAGTATAACCTCTCCAGGCAGTGTCTCTCAGTGCTTGACTGTCCTTTTGAGAAAAGCTTCTCATATCCAGCCTGAACATTTTTTTTTTTTTCCAATTTATGCCTGTTGTCCCTCATCCGGTGGCAATAATCCACTGCGAGGAGTGAAACTCTGTCCTCACAGTCACCTCCTCAATTTAGGAGCTGTCTGTGAGGTGTCCCAGTGCCACGTCTGCAGCATGTGGTACAAACCCCACTCTCCCAGCCTCTCCTCAGTGGACAACTACTCCAGTCTGATGATCTTGATAATTTTCCACTACAGTGTGTTGACATCATTCTGGACTGGGGTGTTCCACGCTGGACAGAGTATGTGTGAGCGATAGATAGAGTGTGCTGGTTTAAAGGTAAGCCAGCGGGAGAAATGAACCCAGCTCAAGAGAGATTACAAGTCAGTTACAATTTACTGGAAAGATTAAAATGAATGCAATGATGCAGAGAAAACATTGGGTTTAATCTACAAAACCCAGATATATAAGCCAGCACCCTCGAACACGAACAGAATGGTGTTCATCAGCCCCTGTGCTTGAGCACCGCATGGTTCTCCTGGGTATAAAGTAAAAGGAAAGAAAAACCTGTTGGTGAGGATGATGGTCATAAGTCTTGTTGAGAGTGGTAGTTGCACTCCTGTGGAAGTTCTGATCCTCTTTTGGATCCAATGAGTGGCACCAGAAGTTCCACAAACCGAAGATTATATATGCTCAGGTTCAGGTGTGAATGCCCAGTATCTCCCCCGGGGTGGGGAATGTCACAATAGGTGATTTAACTCTGTGAGTCATGGGAGATTTTTGGAATCTTTGGTGGTCTAGGTCATTACATCTCCCTGTTATGCCAGTCCCTAATGGCCCATTAGCAGACATGACCCTTCAGGCTGGGTGTGAAGGTGCTGATGCCTCCCTGAAGGGGAGTTATCAGAGCTGAGTCACTGGTGTGAAGACAGAAACACCCTCCTGTCTCCCAGGGTTCTTTCACACCCAGCTTGTAGCCTGAGGGGTCAGGTGTGCCGTGGACAGCTGCTGCAAACGAGCCATTATGAACAGTTCATCAGAAATGACACAGAGGGTGTAGAACACAGTTTTGGTTACACCCACATATTGATAAACTGGTCCCGACCCCTGTAACTAGGACAGAGAGGAAGATATAAATTTTCTTTGATCTTCTGGTGGTGCTCCTGCTGATGCAGCCTCAGATACTGCTGGCTGTTTTTCCTGCCAGGGCTTGAGGCCTGCTTCTGCCTGAAATCACTGTCCCCAGTGCCCATACCCCGGAGTTGTTCTCCACTGTTTATCACCAGCCTGACTCTTTTTTAAAGCTCTGTGAGTTCTGATTTAAGTAATCAAAAATATCCCAATCTCCCCCCACCAAAACCCCAAATCAAATAGAAATAATGCTACAGACCTAACCATTGGTCATACAACCCAATGATGGAAACATCATTCTATTCCAGAAAAAGCCATACTTGATTGCTAACCCGGTTATCTAGCTGACTAGAAATAGAGAACAAAAAAACGTCACTTTTTTAAGGCACTCAGACTGATCCCTACATTTATAAAAAGAGGCCTACAGGTACTGATTTTTAATTCAATATCTATCTTGTGTCTGAAGATGACTGGGGTAGCAATCTAATGCTTATGTTTCCAGGACAGTTATTAAAAAAGGATGTAAACTTTATAGCTAAGTCTTTTTGTTTAAAAGGTCATGCAGAAATTTATGAGAAATAAAGTAAGAAGTTTGTCCCTGGGGCATAAATAAACGACACTCAGTGCATGTCTCTAAGGCTTCAACCACCAAAGATATTTTAAAAATCCTGCAGCTACTTGTATATGCATGTTTATTTCGATTTAAGAGTGATTTATTGAAAGGGAATTTTATTTGAACTCTTGTAAAAAAAGGTCATATGAAACTGAAATGAATAAATTTTTAAATAGAAGACACCTTTCTGTACAGATTTTAGCACTAAGTTACAATATTTGGCATATTTATTTTTGTGTAGATTATGCCTTTCAAAATTGTTTAATGCAAATATTTTACACTAAGTGAGTATTGTTTCATTTGAGGATGGAAGAAACATACAGTCAACACAGGAAAATACACTGCATGAAAAAATTAAGGGAAGACTGAAAGCCAACAATTTTTTCTCTCATAGTTTTTCTCTGCATTCTGTGTAAAACTATTTTGCTTTGGTTTGGTTTTTCCCTAATTCAGAGCTAGCATGTAGCTAGTAAAAGTAAAAGATCTTGTGCTGGATGTCAGAGTACATGTTATCTGAACGAGAACTTTGAAAGAAAAACAACTTCTACATTTCTAAATTGTCCACATGTGTGGTTTTTTTTTTTTCCTAAATTATTAGTTATTGTGCTGTCTTACTTACTTTAACATTATTAGAGAGGGTAGTTTTGAAATATAAATTATAATGTCCTAATTCATTTGTGCTGCTTCAGTAAGAGTAAGTCACTGCAAAATTGAGTCCTACTTTTGTCTGAACATTTTGTCAAATATACAGTACAGATGACCAGTCTACATTCATTTTTCAAAAGTAGATTAGGTCTGTTCTGTGTAGAACAAGTGTTTATAGCAAGAATTTCCTTCTCCTGGAAATGAGATTTAAAGCTATTTGTTAAAAATATCATTGCCAGATGAAAACGAACTTCAACAATTTCTCTCTTTCTCTTTTTTTTTTTTTTTAAATTTACATTCCAGGATAATATTATGATGAGAAAGCATGTGGAAGTGCCATGCTTGGTCAGTATAAATGGGACCCTATATCTTTACGTCATACAATTTTCAGTTCAGAGCCTCCGTGGAGTCCATATATTAGAACAAAGAAATTTCCACATTAAAAAAATATAAAAATATGAACAGAATAATTTTTTTTTACGGATCCCCAATATATTTGATGATGGTGATGATTATTGTATCTCCTGTTTCAAGAATGCTGTTGAGCTTTGTTTCCAAGGATTAGTAAGTACTGTGTGCTCAGATAGTAGACACAATGAGGGTAGAAGTTTCTCCTTATGTATTTATCCCTTCTCCTCTGTCTGCTTGTATCTACTTCAGTCTATTTCATACTCGGGTATTTCTTCAAAAAACAATATCTATTTTTTGTAATATTTTCATTTAATATTAAAGGAACAGAAAGAAAGCTCTCAAAATATTATCCAGACTGTTGTCTTGTATCTAAGTGCTGTCACATACTTCAGTGACTTATACCTAAACTTCACTGTCAGTTGCAAAACATCCTTAGATGGGTAGAATTGGCATGACTAGGACTCATTTAGTCCAAATCTCTCATGAGCAAAGCTATAGAAAAAGGTTAAGCAGAAGATATCAGTCCATAGACGAGTAACATAACACTATGATACAGATCTGACCAAAGGTGAATAATATTATTTAAATAATTCAGTTTGAATAATTGATTTATGAAAGTCGCTGAACCGGGTTCAGTAGCCTCCTGTAGCACTAAGCCAGTTTGATTAAACAAGCACGAGTGAACACATACACACTTTTATTCTTTTCTGAGAGGAAAAGGATTTCCTGGGCTGTTCTTAGTAAAATCCAAGAAAACTTATAAGTGAAATTCAAGAGAAATTTTTAATTTAGTGAAATTAATTTATTAGTTCATTAGTTCATTTTTCTCAGAAGTCCCTCCATTTAAAGACACTCTTTGTAAAGTTTAGTCGGTAAGTAGAAAAAGAAAAATATATTAACTTTGTATCTGCTCTTGATTAGTGTATTTACTTTGGGCATTATAGTCCTCTTAACTTTCTGTATAATGTACAATAATTGTGTCATATATATGTGTACATATACTCAACAAAGTTAATCAATGAACTTTTATCTTTGAAGTGTGCTTAAGATGCATTTTAGTTAATAGGTAGGATTTATTTAGTTCCTCTGGGTTTACTTTTTCTTAAAATTTTCCAGGATGAGACAATAGAGAGGTCAAAAGGAAATAAATTCTTGAATTGTAGGATGATAGAGAGAAAGAAACACCCAGGACTCCTTCATGTGTAACCATCCTAGAACCACAGAATTATTTAGGCTGGAAAAGACCTCCAAGATCAAGTCCAACCATGAACCTGACACTGGCAAGTCTGCCATATCCCCAGATGCCACCTCTGCACATGTCTTAAATACCACCAGGCCTCTACCTCTTTCCTCTTTAGTGTCTATTCAGCATTGTCAGTGCTTGATAATCCTTTGGGTAAATAAATAAATTTTTCCTAATATCCAATCTAAATCTCACCTAGTGCTACTTGAGGTTGTTTTCCTTTGCCCTGTCACTTGTGACTTGAGAGAAGAGACTGACCCCTACCTTACTACATCGTCCTTTAAGGTAGTTGTAGAGAGCAATAAAGTCTCCCCTCAGCCTCCTTTTCTCCAGGCTAAACAACTCCAGTTCCTTCAGTCACCCCTCATAACATTTGTTCTTGGTCACTTTGGAAGACAAAACTCATAGCCTCAAAAGTTGCTTCTTCCTCGTTCTTCCTCTCTCCTTATACACTGACCGTGAGGCCATATGGTATGAAATATCCCTTTGGTCAGTTGGGGTCAACTGTCCCAGCTGCATCCCCTGCCAGCTGTTGTGCACCCTCAGCCTCTTCACTGGTGGGATGGAGTGAGAGTCAGAAAAAGGCCTTCATTCTGTGTCAGCACTGCTCAACAAAAGCTATAGTATCCCTGTTTTAACATGTTTTCATCACAAATCCAGAACATGGCACCCTCTCAGTTACTATGAAGAAAATTACTATATCCCAGCCAAAACCAGTGCACTTGATCTTATAACATTTTGTTAGCTTCCAGGAAATGTAACATATGCAACAAATACAGGTTACACTACAAATATATAGATGATACACACATATTTGTATGATATATTAGATTATGTGAAGGTCTTCAAGTTGTCTAGCAAAGGTCTCTCTACCATGAATATAGCTGCACTGAATTAATCAGTGATAGAGTATCCTTTTCAATCCTTTTTTTTTATTAATATAGCTTTAAAATTCCAGACTAGCTATTCATACATGATAGTTTTATATTCATGTTCTAAAAGTGCTAATATTTTGCTAAAATCAGTGTTTTGTTTTGTTTTTTTTTACATTTATGTAAATTAATTAGTTCATTATGTTTTTCCTTGAGAGTAAGAACAAATGGATATCAATAGAAAAAGCAATCAAGTCTTCTGTAATTAAGATTAAAATTCAGAAAGATTTTGTTCTGGAACTCCTCTCACTGGATTCTAATAGTTTTTCCTCATGGCTCAGAAAACTTACTAGTCCTAAGTCACAGAACAAGTAGTCTTGTCATGAAGACAAAAAAACAGTGTTCAGATTTTCTGTATTCATCTATGTTTTACTTGAAGATTATTTTCTGTCTAATGTTATTGGTGAGATAAAATTTTTTTCCCTTGAAATATTCTCTATGGATACAACTGCTCACCTATAATTTCATTTTCTGCCTGATAATTTGCAGATTTAATCCAATGTCTGATTTAAATCAGTTTTACTTTAAATTCCTTAGATTATATTGCCAGATCACTGATTCTTGAAGTCAATACTAAAGACTCAGTGCAACAATGACAGATATCATATATATATATATGATATAGCAATGGTTTAAAATGAATGATGAAAGTATTGTAGTAAAATGTCAGGTCCAAAATTGAAGGCTATATAAACAATTAGCCTAATTGGCTAATCCTCAGTAGAGTGTTGAATGGCTGTAATGTATATGAAATACCATTATAACTTCCAATTTCTTTTGGGAGTGGGGCAACATTCAGTCTTTCTCATAGTAAACGATACATTTGCACAATAAGCTGATCAGCGGAGCCATGAAACTGTCTCTGAAATGTTTCAAGTGACATACCATTTTCTTTTGTTATTCAAAACTATTCCATTCAGGAAAGGATAGCCTATGATATTTTTTTCAGTCATGACTACAACATCAACAAATTATTAGTAGAGTAATAGCTGATCTGTCACGAGAGGGCTTAACCTATTAAAGTTTATGATGAAATAGATGCATAGAATCAGTAAAACCAAAACACAACCTTTTTGTTTTTCCTAATAAACCATCTGAATGTGTTACTAGTGCGTAAACAGGTGTAGATTTTAATATTCAGTGACAAAAAAAAAAAAAAAGAAGCAAACAACACTGGTTGTCATATAAATCTGCATTATCTTATATTTGTTTAGCTGTTGATTCATTTCTTGAAGCAAACAGCTGACTATTTCCTTCCAATTGACCAGGCAACACATTTAGGCTTCAAAGGCTGTAGCTTCATTTAGAATTTCTTTCTAAACAAAGATTTCTAAATGTGTGTTGTCACATTTAGCTGTCTTGTCAGGTTTCTGAGAGAGAAAAAATTAAAGCTCTACTATATTTATTCCAAGTCTACTCAGTGGCTATTCTAGTATGAGAGTTAATTTTATTCTCTGTTTATCAGCTTATCAAAAATGCTGTATGTAAGTAATTACGAGAAACTATCACACAGATGGTGGATAATAATGTGAAGCTGGGGAGGATAATTTCTTTCTTTTGACAAGTAAAGAAAAATAGTGTTTGAATTCTCTTCAGAAATAAACCTCAACTCTTGACAGAGATACAGTCTGCTTCCATTTACCTAAGGAAAGGAGACCTGATGTTGGTAATCAACATGTCTTTCAAAGAGCTGCCCTTTGTCACTCTGACATTTTATTAGCTTTCCAATTTCTACGTGGTTACTCTGCCTTTGGGATGTCTAATTGTGGAGCTGAGCTTTGCAGGGAGGAAAGGGGCAGGAACCTGTGTTTCCATTGCTTGTGTTGAGGGAAGTTTGAGAATGCATAAAGCTAATTTTATTTTCGCTACTGTTCAGATGCCTTCCTTATATATCTGTACAGAGTGCAGGTCTTTGGGCTGTTTGAGAATGTCGGTATTTCCTGGACTTTGATGCTTCTGGTTGAGAAAAAGTGAAATTGCAGTCAGCATGTGTGGTTACACGTTTAAATTAATCTGTCTGATGTGGAGTTTGTGTCTAAAGACTCTGGAAGGACATTAACCTCTCCTGGGGTGAAAGCTGAGACAAGTCTTTCAGGGACTCTATTCTACTCTCATTGACCTAAGGTGCCTGCTCTTGCGAAAGCAAAAACAACCTTCCTGAAACTCAACGTGCAGATTTTAAGCAGAACAGAAATCTTCTGTAAGTTTTGTAATGTGAATCAGAAAAGACACTATAGAGGACAGAGATTCAAGAAAAGGTGTATTGGTAACATGAACCTTTTATCTAAGATTTTTAATGTTACTGTCATTTTGGATCTATGCCTGACTCTGGGTTCCTGGTGAGCAGGTGGTGCCAATTTTGTAATGTATCTGCAGCTTGTAGATACGAATTAATTCTCAGTTTTTATGTTTACTTAAGTAAAGCTATGCAGATTTTCCAAATAATTCCAGACACAGAATGGCTCAGATACCAAGGGATGATTTTGCACACTCTTTATGATTCCCATTATGATTCCCATCACTCTAAATGTTTTAATGAAATCACTGGACTACTAATAAAATTTTTTTCATAGTTTCATTTGAAATGGGGAAAGTAGGGGCAGCGAGACAGTACAGGAAAGGAAGTGAAAGTCAGACACACTGGCCCTCCAGGTCTAATAAAAGCCTAAGGGAAATATAAGAATACAAAACCTCAAGAAAATTTACACTATTCCTTTTATATCAGAAATTGAGGATACTCGAATTGGATTCCTGAGAGCTGTTACAGTATCTATTTTGCTAAATTGAATTTCTCAGGAAGTTCCATCCTCCCATTTCCAAAGGACTGGTTTTTCAAAAGGATGAGAGCTCTGGAAAAGATAAAGCAAAAGATAGATTTTTGCATATCACTGAATCTGCATTCATATTTTACGGAGTCATTGTCACTTTTGTTAAAATGGTTGAGAGAAAAAATATTAGAGAGAGAGAATTGTAACATTTTCAAAACTTCTAAAGTTTGCACAAATCAGCCTTGTTCCTGTGGTGAATGATTGTTCAATCAAAGGCATGAAATAAAATACAAGGGTAGGACTGAGAGTCAAAAGTGTTTGGGACAAGAGGGTTAACAAATCCCTCAAGTTTACTCCTAAAATATGAGATAAGGTGATGCCAGAGAGAAATAGAGAAGTAGTAGTCTTACCAAGAAGTTAGAAGGAGAACAGCAAAGTGGTAACATTTTAAAGAAAGGAATGGATTGCCCTTCTCCACCGTCTTGTTGTTTGTGCTGCCTTTTTACTTTATCTCAACAAGAAATCCATGTTTTGCGAAGTCGCTTCATTAATTTTTTGAGAGTAAGGATAATAAGCTCATAGAGCACATGCTGTCATTTTAGATTTTCTAAGGGGTCTTGATAAGAGCTTAAGCTAGTGTTTATTAGTGATTCTTCAAAACTTGATACAGTCCTTGCAGCTGTCAACAACGTAATTACAGAAGGACTTACAATTAATAACACACAGTAACATGAACTAAATTGAAGATTTCTGAGGAGAGAAACTATTCTATCATCATATGTGCATGTGCCTTACGGCGATCAAACTCTGACCTAAAAATTGTCATAGTGTAATTAACAAAAAGAATATCCCAAAAGACAGGAGCTATGCATAAAATCAAATATTCTTAGATCTAAGCTTAAATAAGTTAAAGCATTCTAGTATGTACTATAGCAGAAATTATAGAATCACTTAATATCCTGAGTTAGAAGGTACCTACAATGACCACAGAATCAACTAGGTTGGAAAAGACCTCTGAGATCATCAAGTCAAATCTGTGACTGAACATCACCATGTCAACTAAACCACGACACTAAGTGCCATATCCAGTCTTTCCTTCAACACCTCCAGGGACCGTGATTCCACTACCTCCCTGTGCAGGACTTGGTAACTGATCTTGAAGCTTATACCGCTGGACTCGGTGTATTGATGCAGCCTGTCCAAGTCCCTCTGCAGAGCCTTCTTACCCTCCAACAGAGGATACTAACACCCAATTTGGTGTTGTCCATGAATTTACTCTGTTCCCTGCTCTAGATCATCAATAAAGATTGACTAAGACTGGGCCCCATAGTGATCCCTGGGGGACACCACTAGTGACCAGACACCAACTGGATGCAGCACCACTCACCACCACTCTTTGAGCCTAGCCGTCCAGCCAGTTTTTAACCCAGGGAAGAGTGCCCCAGTCTAAGCTGTGGGCTGCCAGCTTTTTCAGGAGTGTGCTGTGGAAGACAGTGTCAAAGGCTTTGCTACATCTTCAGATCATTGATTCTAGCTCATGGGTCTTCATAAGACAATCCCAGAGATCACACCATATCTCTGAGAGCAGTGTCCAAACACTTCTTGAACTCTTGCAGGCTTGGTACCATTTCCAGAAATTCAGTCTAAGCCTTCCCTGATACAGCTTCATGCCATTGCCTCAGGTGCTGTCAATGGTCACCAGAGAGACAAGATCAGTGCCTACCTATTCTTTTCCTCATGAGGAAGCTATAAACTGCTATAAGGTCTCCCTTCATTCTCATCTTCTCCAGGCTAAATAAGCCAAATAACCTCAGCTGCTCCTCCCAGGGCTTCCCCTCTAGACCCTTCACCATCCTTGTGGCCCTTCTTTGGATGCTGTGCAATAGCTTTAAATCCTTCCTATAATGTGAAACACAAAACTGCATATGGTACAGAGAGGCATTTTTGGAAATGCTTTAATGGCCATTTTTGCCTAGACATTCAGTTTAATGCAATCATCTTATAACCAGTTATAAGAAAAAATAAACACTTGAGGAAATTTGTCAAAAAAAAGAAGTGCTCACAAGGAATGAGTGGATGTGGTGTTTGGACTCCATACATAGGCTAAGGAATTTTTCTTCTATTTTCTTCCTAATCACAGTGTTTTGCAGGAAATGTGAAAAACAAGTACAGAGAATGTTATAAAGACTCAAAATATGCAGAAAACCTCTAAAGAAAAAACGATAACACTGTAAGAGTTCTTCTTAATAATACAAATATACGAAGTCAATCAATTACAGCCAAGAGAACAAATTTAACATATTTCTCGCAAAGAGTAGCTTGACCTCCTCAGAAAAGAGCCATGTGACTCCTTTGTATATATTGCTTTCCAAGCAGAAACAGGACTGAAATTCAACAAGAAAGCTTGAGAAAAATTTTAAATAAAATGGATGAACTGATGTCTACCAAAGAAAAAATTATTCATAAAATAAGTAAACTACCAGAGTAGAAATTAACAGCCTGACAATGAATTGTAGGAGCAACCCTGCATGGAAGTGAAACAAGAGTTTTGTTGGTTTTCTACTGCAAATAAAACTTCTGAGCATGAGGATTGTTACTTGTTACATTCAGAGATGAATGAATAATTAAAAGAAAAAACAATGAATAATTTATTCAATGAATTTGGCTGTAGTTTGGGTTTTTTTTCCCTACAGCCTAGTTATCACAACTTTCTTAAATGTGTTCATTATGCAAATTAATTCAACTAATATTAATTTACATTCTTAATAGGTTGGATTTAATTATTCAAAGGATATGTTGCTTGTAATATTTGTGATTGGTCATAAGAAGCCAAACAGTATTGCTTTTATCACCTGACTGAGTAAATAAATAACTAGTCAGCGAAACTATACAGCAGTATAATTATCATCAGGTATGACCAAGTGCAAGCTTTGAAATATACCTTTTAAATACTTATGCTGAGGTATCAACGTCAGACATTTACTTTCAAGAAACAGGCTAAAAGGGAATTTAGTTAAAATATGAAATGAAAAACAATTCTTTAGCTCTAACTCTTTCTATATATACTTTCTGTAAGCTGGAAGAATTTTTCCAGGTACCTTGTATATTTTCCCTGTCACTTTTCTAAAGAACTGTTGCTGACTAGTCTTAGAAACATAACTGTTAGTAGAGGGACCATTGGTATGACTCAGGATAGCTCTTCTAACGCTTTAGGTACTCAAATCCCAATAATGTGAAATATGATCCTTTAAGCCTGTTATCTATGACCAAAAAAAAAAAGCAAAACTCTTAAACACAGTCAAATATGTTGCTATTCATGACTGGCAATAAGTGAGTGAAGTCTTAAGAATACCTTATAAAGGTCTACTTATAAAGGTCTACAACACTCATTGTCTAAAATTTCCAGGTTGTGCTTTAACAGTAACGTCTCAGAAACAATTTTTTTCCTCACTTTTTGCTCACCCATTCTCATATTTATTTGTCCTTAACCACTTACTTCATTAATTGGAATGATTTTGCCTGGAGTGTGTGCTTCAACAATTGGTTGAGATGTCATTTACATAGACAGACAGACACACTCATATATACATACATGTGTATGTAAGCATGCTTCTATGTGTATATACTTTTATGTTTGTTTTAAATCTTGAGCTTTCTAGTTGCTTAATGTGGGTTTTCTCTTAAATAATGGAGTATGAGAATTGAAACATTTTTTTAACAAGATTTCATTCAAGAATAGTGCTCAAAGAATTACTTCTGTCAAAGGCAATGATAAAAATCTGTATTTATTTTAATGTGGCAATATCCAATACCTTATAGTAAACACATGATTTATAAGCCTGAGTTGTTGATCTTACAAGAGGCTTCTTTTAGAGTTTTAGAGCTTCCTATGACAATTAACTCTTGCCTTTGGAAAAGCATGTCAGAACATAAATATTCAAAATTGAATCCTTATTTATCCTTATTTTTTGATCTGATAGCCTTTATGATTCTTCTTTATAAGCAGAATTATTTGTCTGTAGCATTATTATAGTTGCTCTGAGACATGTAACATCTTTAAAGCATACAGAAATAATTTTTTTAAGTTTTTGAAAAAGCAAGTGATAGATCCTTTCATAATTGAAAACTCATAATAGTCTGCATCCAGACTTCAAACCTAAGTAGCAAGTTCATAAAAAAAACCTCAACTAATAAAACTTCTGCCTGATGATGAAGTGAGAAGACATAACTGATTTCCTGTAATATAGAGCACCAAGTTATCTTGATTTTCAGTGGTCTAGGGAATTTGGAATTAACACCGCATGTCATTTGCAGCTGAAAAGGTGTTGTGAAGAAAGGCAAAGAATGCCATAGCTGAAAACTTGAGCTCATTTGAGCTGTTAAAGTCTTCTTATTTAAAGGCTAAACTGTTAAACTGAAGCAGAAAACTTTTCTGCTTTTCATAGATTTTTTCTTGATCTGTAGTCTTTTTCAGTCTGGGCTAAGAATTAGGTTATCTCTTTCACAGGAAAACAGCCCATATTGCTATGATGTGGGTTTCGTGTAGCTTTCTGTAGCATATCTACAGTGTTCTAAATTCTTCAGAAATCTTGATTCTAAAAAAACTTACCTACCCAATATTTTCTCTGTCTCAGAGATGAATTGGTAAAATCATGGTAAACTCCAGAGTATGAGACAGCAGACACATGGGCCTATCATTTACACCCCTGAAGAATTTGTGTTAAGTCCCAAATTTTCTCCACTATTGTAATTATTGTTTTCTTTTTGTACAAGGCACATAAGTTTGAAAAGATGCATATATATCGCTTGTGTGGTCAATGTGGTCTCTGCTTAATACTAACTATTGTAAGGTGATTTTAAGTTTTCTGTTAAATTGCTATTTATTTAACTATAGAGCATATACAAAACACTGTACTAACTACTTATAGCTAGAAAAAGACTAAGTTCTGATGAAATAGTGGCATCGGATTCCCAGAACAGGACCCAATGCTGACCTTAAAATTTCAATGAGCCAGGCAGATTTTGCACGCCTGTTTGCCACAGACAGTGCAAGATGAAATAAGTGAATTTAAAGCATATTAAAGTGCGAGGTTTTATGCTCTTTGGTTTTGATGCTATTTTTAAATGATGCAGAGCAATAGAGAAATCAATAACAGATGGACTTACCTGATTGACTCCTTGGCAAACAGCCCCTTGTTTTCAGATATGTTTTTATGGAAAAAAATGAGGACATCTTACAAATGTGCAGTTTACTATTTTAATACACAATTTATGAGATTTATTATTTCAGTTTCCAAAAGTAGTTTGTAGGACATAAGGCAGCATTATTTATTAAAATGCATGCCATTACTCACAATAAATTCAATAAAAGTAATAAAATATGTAGTTTACTTTTTACACTTCAACAAGTTTTTCTATCCTAAAAATAAAAGGCTTAGCAAGTGAGAAAGAATCCTTTTGACCACACCACAGTAGTTCTGAAACAAGCCAGTGGATGGGTGGTTCAGGTTGTCTGTTAAACTGAAACATTTACTTCCAACAACACAGTGACGTAACCTTGTCCTTGTAGAGAAAGTTTCATCCTAAAAGATATTTTAAAGACTTTTAAAGGGTGAAGTTCTGTTTGCTGAAAAATGAACTCAACATCGAATGGAAAACATTGTCATTGAATGTATGGGTCAGCAGTCTGGAAACCAGGAAACTTCAGTTCTGTTGTGCGTTTTGACAACAGCCTCCTGTATGTTTTTTAACAGGTCGTAGATCTCCTGTGGCTTTCCTCTGATCCTTTGCATTTCTAATCTCCTTATGAGTTTCTTATTGCAGAGACTGGATATTTTAGTACTGGGTACAGCAAGTAGTCAAAGAGACATAATTCAGCTTAGCCAGATCCCACTTCCCCCTGAAAAAAAACTGTTGTGAAAAGCAGAGTAAGCTAACTTCCATTGATTTTTCTGTTGTTGTATATTTTTTAGTTTCTATAAGTCCTATAAGTTCATGGTTTAGCTAGTTTCTCCATGTTGCTACTGCTGTCAATAGTATGGTCAGATATATTTTAAAAGAAAGTTTTTTATGCAAGAAATTTAGACCTAATAATGATCAAAAATTGCAAGATCCTATAACTCAGGGAAAAAAAATCAACAGTTTATATTATCTAAGATAAAAAACTTGTTAATATTATATTTCTGCATTACTACAGGAAAGCAAGTTTATTGAGTACTGAGAGAAAATACCATTGGAATATTCAGATGAAGGAAGTCTGCCAAGAGGGTTTTTTCACTTTTAGGTATTCAATACAAAGTATGAGGTGGTACAAATGTTTTGGATACATTCAAGGCACTTTTTACCATGAATGCCTCCCAGGTTATAAGGCTTCCCAGAAGCCAACGAATTTTCTCACTGAAGTTGTTATTACCTTGTGCTCTGTGTACTAGATGATTTCTTAGCAGTTTAAGAGCTTCATTTGGCACATGATAAGAAAGGATAATGTATCTTTAAAATAACACACATAATTTTTATCCAGTATTACTATGTATTATGATCTCTTTAGGAGCAACATAAAATGCAAAATAAGTGCAGTCTGTAGTGGCTGCCAGATTATCCAGGAATGTCTTTGGACTCTAAAGGTGTATGTATCTTGGTTCTCCTTTCCACCCAAAATTATGCTATGTCATAGGAAAGGCTGTCTCACTTCAAATGCATTGTTGTTGCCAGGGCCTGAATATGAGACATTGTTTTGAGTTGCTAGATGAGATGTAAAATGCTTTTGTAACTGGAGAGAAAAAGCAGCAAAGGAACTCTCAGCTTTTAGAAAACTATAGTACTTGGAAAGCCCAAATGGGTACAAATCACAGAGTACACAGCATAAAGACCAATAAAATGCTGCTGTTGCACCTGGATTATTATCAAAGTATTTGGAGGGAAAAAAAAAAACCAAAACAACATAAACAAAGAAAACAAACAAACAAACAAAAGAAGAAATTAAAAACAAACCCAGCAACAAATGGAAGGAACTATTAAGTTCAGAAGAAATAATTGGGTAGATGAAAGACAAAAAAGATAAGGAAGAATTTTCTCTTCTTTATTAATTTTATATTGGTTCAGTTTTGTCTTTTACAGAGATGCATTTTAACTGAAATACCATCTTTTGACAGGAATTAGGAATTATATTGTCTTGGTTCAAAATTAATTCAGATATTTGTAGTAAAGTGATATTTTTAATTAATGCAATTAATTTAATAAAATAATTAAATACATTTCTTATTATCTGTAGGAAATATGCTATTTTCAAATTGAATTTGTATATATAGGGTGCTTGCATTACATATAAGATCAGAGGAAGATGAGTGCTTTTTCTGTGGAGAAATGTTTAATTCCTGTATTTTAGATCAGTATATAAAACACAGTCACTAAATTCAATTAATTTAAACAAATTTCATCAAAGTTTAAAGCAATTGAGGAGACATAGAAACTTGAGAAGGGGAAGTTGCAAAAGGAATGCCTTGAGCTATGCCTAGAAATGAGTTACTAGCTGGCTAAGATCAGAACTAGTAGGTTAAACAATGTCATACATTTCTGATCATTGAGAATTAGATGACATCTTCTTCAAACAACTAGAAGAACCCTTACATTTGAGGGCCTGGATCCTTGTAGGGGACTGCAGTTATTCCAGTACCTGCAGAGGGACAACACAGCAGGGCACAAACATCCAGGAGGTGTCACAAATTATAGAAGAGCCAACTAGGAGAGATGCTCTCCTGGACGTCATGTAAGTATAGTAAAATACTGTGATGGTTTATGTTATATTCTCCTTCCAGCTTTTCCCTGATGATAGGTTAAGCCAAAAATTTGTATTTCATAAGTAACCCTTAACACCTGCACAGCAGCTGAAAAATGTTGTTATGGATATATATAGCAAAATTTCCCAGACACAGAGGCTTTTTTGGCAATAAATAAATTACAAAATAATTTTCACCTTGGAAAATAATATTATTTTAAGTAATATTTATTGTATATTTAAAGACAGACACTTTTTTTAAATTTCCTTTCAGATCTGAATTTTACACATAAAAATTTAACTGTTGGGATAATAGATTACAAATGTTCCACCTTCTAATAACTTTTGACTTAACTTGCAAAAAGGAAAAAAATTACCTTCATTTACTAACACAAACATTTGTAAACAAAGGCATATGATGTAATTTATTTCTTAAAATTAGACCCTGTTAAGATACTGAACAAATAAATGTCAGCTTAGTTAAGTAATATACACAAGCTTGTCTGAGGTATGTTTTAATAGTTAATTAGTGCTCCTATTCTCTTTGGCAGCACTCTGACATTTAGTTTTTGTACTACAGTAGCTTCTGCACCTCTCATACATCCCACTTTAAACTGTCAGCTATAGCTATGATGGACAGTTTAGTCTAGTGAAAAGGACATGGGAATGTGCCTAAAAGTTCTTGACTGGGTTTTTGAAAGCTAAATAGGGGTTTGTGGGTCTATGTGCAAAGGGGAGTGGAAAGATACATTCCCAAGGTATTTTCCAGAAGCTGAACAAGTTGCGTTCATGGTGATTGCTAAACTTTTGCATCTACATAGCTGAGGTACTCCATGGGTATGCCACGTGGTAACTTTGACCATAATGAAAGTAATATAACTGTCATTACACAATCAGTGATAAGGTATCCCAAAATGGATCTAAGATGATAAAGTGTTGGATAATGGTGTCCATGCATGTGGCAGTCTGCATATGTTCTTATAGAGAAAAACTTTGACAGACACACTCCCCCATAAAAAGATGTGGTTTATATTTATTAAAGGTGGTGAACATGAATGGGGCAGGAGGGGGAAGGTTGAATATTTCAAACTTCCCATTGAAACTAGAAAGTGAATGATCCCTTAGAAAATATTTTTGCTTATTAAAGATCTGTGACTTGAGACTGTAAATTTAATAATTATTTCTTTCAATTTCAATATAAGCCTTGGAAAATTACTTCAGGAAATGAAAACTACTAACAAATGAGATCCAGAAAGAGCCTTAGTCTGCCTACAGTCAAGGAGACACCACTATGCATTCCTGTGACCACCCATCCCACTGATCACAGAAAGAAAACCTTGTAAAGATCTTGTAGTGTCAGCTGAAGTTGCTACCATTACTCACATACTTTCTGCTGGCAAAATATCGGGTGAGAACTTTGTAATTTGTTTTAGGTAAAATCAGACACAGTGCATCAGGTCACAAGTTGAACTTGTCAAGCTGCCTCAGCAGACTATCATTCAAACAACTCCCACACTTGTTTTCACCACTTCATCCATTCCCTTTGCAGTATCACCCTCACCTATATTACCAGGCTTATCAGAAAACAAAGGATCTTTCATCTTTGGAGTTATAATTTTTACCTCCCTTTGCTTCTTTCCTTTGGGTTGAAGTTGAGGAAATGGCTTCTTTGGGACAGAATCTTAATTCTCACGTAACTTAATTCTGACATCCAGTGAACAGCTGACAATATCACTTAATACCAGCTAACACCTTTAGAAATTCTGGGCTGCATTGAAATGAAATTACTACATAATAATGGTTCTATTTGGAATATGCTAATAATGAAATATGATGTTGGAGCTACCCAGAGCTATGAGGCTGATAGACAGCCTGAGAGATTTCTTTTCAAAATGCCAACACAAATTGACAGCAGTGCTCCTGATTATATACTGCTTTCGCAAGGATAACCAACCCAGACATTCCTCATCCATGTCATGTATGAAATAACAGTAGTCTGACTGACTGGCTAATACAGTACTAGGAAAAGGTTAGAGACATATTTCAGGGAGTATTAAAGAACTCCGAAGTTATTTGTCTCAAAAACAATTGTGTTATCCCTAATAGTGATCCTCCTTTCCCTAAGGACAACTGCAATTTTTTTCCCCGGACCATTTTCTTTCCATTGCAGAGTTAATGTCCTTTGTTTGGAACAGCCAATTTGATAAGGCAATTGAATACAGAACATAAATACTAAGCATTATTGTTATAAATTGCATTAGAATAAATGCATATATATCTGTTATAAAACACTTGCCTGCTTGGAGTAGCTGTAATCTGAATTATTAGTAGATGGCTGTTGATAAGGTGAGAATTAACAAGAAAGGAGTACTTAAACCAGTATAGACATAAGAAGATAGCAGTGAATTGCAGCGGATTTCAGATTTTTGATGCCTTAAGACTTTCTGTGTTTGTATATATTTGTATATATGTATATATTTCTGTATATTTGTAAATTTTATGTAGCTGCATAGCTTCTCATATTTGAAGTAGCAACTAGCAGTTTCTACCTCTGTACTGCATTTCTGAAGGTCTGAGCTAAGGATAAGATAGTGACTAGAACACTGTATTTAGGACTCATGTACCAGGACTAGAATAATAATACACATTGTACTCAAAGCAAGATAGAAGACCCGTGAAGTTTGGGAAACCTCCAACCAGGGGAATGTGACGTGAAGAAGATGACGGTGAAGAAGTAAGGGGTCCTGAGACCCCCGACTCAATTCTAGGAAGGCGTGCCAAGGGGCAGACCCGAGGAAGGTTCTTAGGGCAGCACCAAGGTGGTATAAGGGTGGACGGTCTCTGGGTTGGATGTAATCTTTAGTTATGATAATTAAGTAGTGTTCTAAAAATAGGAATCACCTCTATGCTGTGCGTGTGTCATTATACTTTTGAAACTTGAAAAGCTTTTCAGTAAAGAACTCCTCTCTGCTTTACCACAATTAAAGTGCCTCGAAAGTTTTTGTCCACATTTTAGGCAACATTTTGGTCAGATACCATGAAAAATTTTGGCAAAACAAATTACATTAATTTACTTAACTTTTTACTGAAAAAACTTTCAGTCTGAAAAGAGACGATTTCAAGTCAAGTTCATAACTTTCATAGAAGCACTATGTAGCTCTTCTGTAAGGAGAAAACTGAAGTTTGAAGTGATGTTCAAACAATAAATACAAGATCTCAGGGATTAAAGAACTACCATATATACAATTTCAAGAAAACAATAAAAATACTTAATTTATCTTAAAAATTGATATAGCAATATTGTTGCTATTTCACATAATGAAGTTCTAAGATATTCCTACTCTACAATAGGTTTAGAATGTGGTGATGTCAACAGAAGTGTTACCATTGTCATCATTAGGGATAGCTTCAAAAGTGCATGTGCAGTTCTAAAAACATAAACAGATATGATTCTTCTCTGAATGGAAAAGTACAGAAAATTTAATTAACAATAACTTTATAAACATTTATTTTCCCATGTCTGATAATTTATTTTATACCTGTATTCATACACTTTCAAAGCATTCAACTGTTTACAGTTTTGAACATGACTATATAGAAGACATTAATAAGTCTATTTTTAAAACATTACACTAAAGTAATAATTTCTACTGAAAACAACAGATCTTATCAGAACACCGATGTTCAAAAGGATCTTGCTATTATTATTATGCCGTTTTAACTACCAGGAAAGGAATTTCCTGAGGTCAAAAGAAAATTCATTATTTTCTGTATACGATAAACTCTGCTTGTTACCTTATCTTTAAGGTAGGGGTTTGGAAATATCTTTCATCTGAAGGTTGATTCACATATTTTGTTTATTTTTCCTCCTCTATTAGCTGTTTTTCCCTAAAAATAAGTCACAAAGTAATGGATTTAGGCATTCCAGACTACCTTTGGGTGGTATGTCTGACTTTTAAAAAATACAAGAAAGTGAACAGGTATTTTTTTTTACTTATTTCAGCAGAGAAAATAATTTGGTGGGCTCTGATTCTGCCCTATTCAGACTTTATAGAAAAACTAAATAACGAGCAAACAACTAGCGAAAAAACCCACAAAACAAAACAAAGCAATGAATCAACCACTAGCTTTGGTTTATATCTCTATTTTCCCAATGTCATGCGTACAAATGTGTTCTGGCTGTATCTGTAATCTGTGTAAGGTATAATAAGCTTTGAAGCACTTAAAACCAGACTGCAAAATATTAATAATTTATATAAAAAAAATTAGTTCAGAAGAGTTTTTCATCAATAGCTAAAATACAACAAAAATAAAGTGGGAAATGTCTCACTTGTATTGTATTCACAGTATGATTCTGTCAACATTCAGAAGTTACACAGGTGTTCCTGATACACAATATCTATTTTATGTGCTCTGAATAGTGTAAATTCCTGCTCAAGTAAGTAAAACTGAATCTAAACCCCATGATTTTAGTCCTGCGATTTACCCATGAAGTTCCAACCCTGAAGTTAATCTTAAATTTGGATTCTTCATATTATTATGAAGATAATGTTGACATTTGTTGTCAAAATCTTTCTAACTGAACCACATTCTTTTTTCTCTTTTGTGGTGGGTGTCTCTGACCTTGCATAATGAAAACAGATGATTTGGCTGTTAACTAATCTAATTTCCCTCACAACATTATCTGAATTTATGGGGAAAGAGAGAGAGAAAGGAGGAGAGAGAGAAAGAGGAGAGAGAGAAAGGAGGTGAGATGGTGGAAGAGAGAGAACTTCATTGTAGGTTACTGTTCAGTCCACATCTAAACCAGATGGTCATGCAGCAGTAGGCACCTTCCTCTATAAACCTCTGAAGAACTCTAACTCAGCCCGTGTGTCCAGAGTACAGCACCAAGGCAGTTCTGCTAAGAAAATGCAGTGTTTGCTCCTGTTCTTCAGAATTATTAGAAAGGATGAGACCAGGGCTTGTCTTCATACACCATCTTTGTTATCAGACGGTGACAGACCCACAGTTTGTTTTCTCTTTGGCAAAAGGAAGTTAGATCCCAGCTCTTCAACTTCCTGGGTAGATGCTGTACTGAACAGCTACGTTGCCTCATGGCAACAACATTTTATAGAATTAATTATAGTTTCTGCTGATAGATTCGCTGTCACGGATCTTGCACATTCTCAGTCAATGTCTGTTAAATCTTTGGTTTGTAATTTTATTAAAATTATCCTTTTTTTTACATCAAATGTGTCCTACTATACATACCCTTCTCCTTCCTCCCCTCCACTGCCCCAAAAAACCTTACAGAAGCAAAATAAACCTGAACTCTTCTCAGATTACCTTCTACAACTTGGTTAAATAAGCATTTCATTGTTGATACAACCGAATGGTTGACGATTGACGCTCTAAGTTTACCCTGTTAACAGTTTGTTATCATAGGCATTGTAACCAATTAGTGTCAAGCCTTGTTTGCCCAAGATTAATTTTCCAATATCTGGAGTTCAGAATCAGTTTTTCCTGAAATTAATAGGAACACTTTGAGTACTTCAAATAAGTATATAACTTTGAAGCTAAAACCTCTGGCAAGTAAATTACGCTTGTGTTTTTCCTATTTTTTTTTTTTTTTCTGATTTAAGTATGCATTAAGAAGTACTTGACTTACTCTGTATGAGTTAAAAATTTGAAACAGTCTCTAAATGAAGCTGAGAAATTGTAAATGTAATTGATATAAAAGTAAATAATTAAATAAAATCATATGCAAATGTCACTATTTTAAATTTCAATTAAAAATATGCAGGAAAATTTTTGGTTTAACATATAAATTTTTCTACAGATATTTACTTGTTTTCTAGAAAAGTTTTTCAAATCATTTTATTATTTTTTTAACTTAAAGGATAGAAATATTGACAACAGTTCACAAATGAAAATTTTGAAAGTCAATAATGGTTATGTCCATCCTCATTATTCTAACGACATTGAAAAGGGAGATTTTTTAATTAGTTTCAGATGAACAGTTTGACTCATTATTAGACACTACTATTAGACACTACTAGTGAATGCTGAGTTCTTAAAGGCACAAAAATCTCTATATTGCAACAACTATGAATTTAAAAAAAAAATAAGTTTTGGTGGGGTTGTTTGATTTTTTACTGAAAAAGTAGATTAATTGAAACCAACATTCAGTTTCACTGAAGACAAAGTAAATATGGACTTTAGTGAAACTGCCTTTAGAGGTTTTTTTGGTGCTGTTTCACCCATTTGAAAAGAGTTTAGTACAGCCTAGTTGAATGAAATTCAACTTCTCTTTCCATTGTATGCAAAACAGGCATTTACATTGTTTTTTATTATACCTGATAAGAAAAGTAAGACACCAGATAAGAAAAGAAAATGAACGCTTATCACAGGAAAAGGATGTATTTAACCATTTGTGACTATTTGTCTATTTGGAATCTGGAGTAGACGATCTTGTTAGACAGGTAACTGGAATGTGTCTATCTGTGCATTTATATCATAAGTATTTATATATGCTTATAATGTATATGCATAGAAAACAAAACTTGTGCACAAATTAAATAAAATGCTGGATTTCTGCTCACACACACACAACCAGCTCCATCCCCTTGAAATGCAATTGTTGCTTCTGGACAGATGTACATTTTAATTGTTGTCTAAAGATAGAATGGTGATCATAGTATCATGCCTAAGGCTGTTACTCATTGTAATATCCATGACTATTATTTTAACATTATTATTAATGTTATTATTATTATGAGATTAGCATAATACATTATTATATGACACATTATGTAGCTATAGCAATGGAACATCTTTTCAGTTTTGACAATGGTTCAGAGTTTTATATGCACAGTTCAGGTCTGGCCTCAGCTAAATTTAGCCAACGGGGAGTGTTGGAGAATTTAAATGGGGAATGGGTGACACAACTTTTTTTCTTTCTTGATGTGAAAGACAAGATGGGGAAAAACAGTGGTTGAGGGTCAAGGTGGATGCATATGTGTGATTACAGATGTGTCACACAGAATACCACTCTGAGCCTTTCTTACTGATGCACCAGAATGATGTTGAAAAAAAGGCCTGCTGTATATTTGCACTCTGGAGTAGGTTTCGTAGTGCCACACCTCAGGCATTTATCCCTTCTTTCCAGAAGTAAAAGACATACACAGGAGTCAGATAAGCTGCAGATCAAAAGGAGTTTTATGAGATCTGGCCATCACGAGCGTTTTGTATGTCTTCAGGTATCTTTTTTATGCTTACTGTCCTGTGATCAAAATATTTTAAACATTAAGTGAAGTAAATTTTAAATACAGCCTGTTTGAGAGTATCTAGCAGTAGCTATAAGATCACTGAGTATATAGGCAAATCTCTGAAATATTTTAGCCATTTTATATTCACTCTTCATACAGAGACATTATCAAATACTCCAATAAAAATAAAATTATTAAAATAAATATAAAATTATATGCCTACTGTTCAGGCTTCATGTCAACACATATTGTCCATATAAAATGTTTAATCTAAGAAATCAGACACTATGTTCTAAATATTTTTAAAAAAATATTTTTACATCTTGGTAAACTCAGTTTAATTCCCCCTACTTAATATGTCTTAAATTGGTATTTAATTATCTAATTCTGTGTTAAAAACCTGAACAGAAAATAAATTAAAATACTCTAGTCTTCTAAATACAAGAAAAAAAAATATTTCCACAGCTTTTAAGAACAGTTAATTACCACATCCCTGTTAGCATCATGTGGCATTAACATTTCATAGGTTTAACTTTCTAACATAAACATCTTGAATCAGATAATTTGTATCAGCAACAACAAGCAGCAGTGTAACTAACTGGAAAAAAAAATTAAAAAACTTAGTAAATGTGTCTCTTAAAATGTTGAATGATTTCAGCCTTTTTTTAGGAGTGTGGGTTTTAAGACTTCACTCAGTGCTGTCACTGATCCAGTTCTCGGTTGGAAATGTCATTGTTGTGATTAATTGATAGCCATAACCTACAGCAGGGAAGCATATAATTTTAAATTGAAAAGTCTTAGATAGAGAGCAATTAGTACCATGGTAAATGATGAGCAATTTCAATGTCAAATGTCATTCAGGGTCTTGTTCTGCCATGCCCTTTCTTCTTTTTCTTCCCTATGCTTCCCTACCCTCTGCCATTTACAGCTTTTAGCATATGAAATAGCATCATTTAAAAGATTTTTATACAATTTAAAAAGCACTAAAAACTTGATTCCATTAGGTAAATGGAATAACACCAAAGACTAAGAGCAAGCAACCTTCTAATAAATCAGCAAAGGCCTGCAAGATTGGTTGTGAACTCAAACACTAAAATGTGCGTGCAAACACACACAATACTCCAAAAGTGACACCTGGGAGCGGGGCCACACTTACTGTATACTGGTGTGCACAAAGAGGTGTCAGAAGGCAAAGAGCTCATGTTCCGCATGGATCCAGCCTTCACTGTTTTACCTTTTGTTCATAGGGTGTTGAATGCAGCATGACGGGTAATGGAGTTTATGGAAGGTCTCAAAAAAGAACAAACAAAACCTCCCAAAGAAAAAACACCAGATTTTTTGTTTTGTTTGCTTTGGACTTTTGTGAGCTCTCCTGTGTTTTCCAGAGTGTCCTACTGGGGACAGTGTGGTACCAGAATCCACTTGTTGGATCAGGGCCTTACTTTATAAATGTAAATTGGTAATGCTTATTTACTTACAAATAGGCATTTAACTGACATTCCAGCAAGCACGATGCAAATGTTTATTAAAAATCAATTACTTAAAATAGTTAGATTGTACAATGTATAAAATAAATACATTTCAGATTGTATTAAATGGCTGATTTAATGAGCTACATATTTCTGCTTACACTATTAAACATATATTACCTTTCTAAACACAGGCTTTACTAGGCTGGTGGAGGAGAGGTGAAGGATTTTCAAGGTACTACCTTCTAGGTATTGTTTAATTCTGGATCCTGTTCTTTTGAAACACATTATTTACAAGTGATTTTGGGACATATAGAAAATGTAACATATTTTTTTAACCTGTATTAATTCTAGTAATTGATTATAACATTGATATATTTCAAAGCTTGCACATAAGCAATGAGGAAATGGTTTATTATAAACAATTTTTGTCTCTTCGGTTATTCTTCTCTTTCTCTGAATGCTTAAGGATAAAATTTGTATTAAAAGTGTGAAAAAATATGCAGTGGGCCAAAGTAAGTAGCCCACTTAAAAGTGGAGGACAGGAAGATAATAAGAACAAATTAATACAACAGTAAGTATACTTTGATTGTACTAAAATCATATGAATATTGAGGGCTCAGTCTGTCTTAATTTGCATTTTTTAGCACTCACATTCCTCTGAATCTGTTACAACTGTCTTGTATTTAAATGTATCAGAACTCCAAGATATATCTTTGATTATATCCCACTTGACAGCATAATTGAAGAATTTAAGCACACAATTCTCCTTTGGATCTTGTCTCTTTAATATCTGTAGATTAGATGAGGAGAGGTTTTGATGAATGAACAGCTGCATGAAATCCACCACCATAACATCTTTTGGGTTTTTTTATCCCAGCTGAGTACAGTTCGTAAGAGGAATACTGTTTGTATGGGAGTCTTTGACTTCATATTTTATATAAATTCATCAAGTGATTGCTAATTTAAAGTGGAAATCTTATGTCACTGGGAAATTCAGTATTAACACTCTCTGAGCTTTTTTAGGTTAGTCTCATTGCTCTCCACTTTCAAAAGGAGGTCTTCCACTATGTGACATGAATGTCAGGTCATATAATCAAGAAAATGCTGAGTCTTCATTAATATTTCCCCCAGGGATGATTTTGTGAAAAGTACCACCTAGCACTGGGATTTTAAAATCCTTTTCTTTTTATCTCTCAAAAGCATTTATGACTGCCACTTGGCCACTTCCCTCTTCATGTATCCGAACCCATCATTTTCCAGGTAATTTGATCTTATAGGCAGTCAGATAAACTCTGTCATGGCAGGCAGGATTATTTTGATTATAGATCACTAAGTGTTTACAAGGGTAGCATGAATTTGCATTGTTCCTTGGAAATAAAGCATAAAAGTGAAAACCCTTAAGGCTTCCCTCCCACGAAATTCTTTGAATATTCAAAGAACACGTTGATAAGATGGTATACTCTTACAATGTTTGCTATTTTAGGATTCACTTACTTTTCTTGTCCTGCTTATTTCTTCCTCCAAAACATAACTGCTTTTCATCTCCAGATACTACCTTCTACCTCATTCTGTTATTTCTCTTCAAGTTCCATTAGTTTCGTGTGGTTTGGGATGTTTCTTTCTTTGGTTTGGTTTTGTTTGGTTTCCCCTAATTATAGTGGTGAAGTTTCTCCAAACTATAGTCATGAAGTTTTTTCTATTTCAGTTAGGAAATTAGAATGCATCAGAAAGTGAGCCCAAGGTACTAATTTAAAGTTGAAAACAATTTTTTCTTACAGGTCTCACCCTCATCAGGAAGTGAAAAATTATTCAGTATACTGATCTGAACTAGGCAAAAAGGGCTGACATTTAAATGCTCTTCATTTTTTAATACAAAATGAGTTCTAAAAACAGTTGCTGATATATATAAATAAAAAATACGGTCATGCTCATTAGGATTAAGTGAAGATTTTTTTAAACACTTCACTCATAATTTCAATATCTGGATAATAGATAACACTTTGTCATTTTCTACCGTAGTATCCTAATTAATCTAATGTTTATATTAATTTTCCAGAAGTGAATGATAAAACATTTCAGAAGCAGATGTTACACCATGTAAGTTGGTGGCAAGATGCACTGCATTTGCATGTATAGTTTTGTGTGTCTGGTGATGTAGCAATACTCTTAAATTTATAACCTCCATTTCAAATGAACAGTACCCACTAACAAACCATTTGTTACTTTTGCCTACATATGGAACCTTTTCACTGGCATTAGTTCATATGCCCTCTGTGCACTGGACTTTCATAAAATCACAAGGTGTCAAAAAGGAATGTTTATAAACTAGTTTGCATTACTCATGATTTGTGGCTGTGCAAGAGAGAACTCATATCCATATTTAGTGTGTGTGTGTGGGTAGAATGGGGGAAACTGGGGGTAGACGTTATTATTGGCTCAATTCCACACATACCAAATGTGAATAGTTGTGTTCTTCCCACAAAACATTCGTTTCTTCACATACTGTAGACTTTATTCTTTTACAAGGTTCCAGATAGCAGACAGCTCTTGTTTTTCACTTATGTTTTCCTTTTAACAACAGTCATTAATTTACTGATATGCTGTCTATCAGAACCACATCATCTTGATTAGAGCTGTTATCCTAATCAAAAGGCTGATAATTAAGACTATCCATCTGTAGAGTTCCAAGTGTTAAGATGAGCTGAAGATCCTAATTAAGATTATTTAGGTGTTACTTAAATGCCATCATTTGATTCAGCTAATCATACCAGCAGGTACATTAGATTTGCATTAATGTTCTGCTGAAGCCAGCAGCTCCTTAAACAGATCAAAAATGCAGATTACAGGCACCATTTTCAAACATCTTTATACCAATACAATGCTGAGACAATGCATTAAAGTAAATGGAATATTGGAAGAAAGACAATTTTGGTGTTTCTCAATCTGTTTTATGATAATCAGTAGAGTACTTAAAATAAATAGTTTATTTATTGAATTTTTCTGCCATAGCAGCTCCATGCTTAAGTTTTCACTTGCACTTTGAATATATACTGTATGGATGACTTTCAATTTAATGTGTATTTTTCTGGCCTAAATTAAATGGTACACTGTGTGGGAGTTCATTAGTTCCTGCTGACAAGTTATTAGATAGGTAGTTTGCAAATAAGTTATTGGAAAAGTCGTAATTTTCATTTAATAAGGAATCCTTTTGAGGCTCCAATTCTCAAATATTCATTATTTCATGTTTAAAAGGGAGTTGTCTTATGCTGCTTTTCTTTTTATTTTTTTAAATTTCATCCAAAAGATGAATCTATTTTCACCAGAATTTTAGTACATTATGATTTTATAATCAAAAAAATGACATTTCTATTTAAAATTTGTCTTGTAGATAGTTCACTTTCTAGGAAAGAGATCAATTGGTACTACTGTTGGTAATGTTAAGGTAGTACAATCCAAGATCTTCATACAGGCATGGTCTTTTCTTGTCTGAAGATATGAGAGACCATTAAAACACCAATAGGCTGAAGTCTGTACATGCATTTTATGAGAGATCTTACCTAAAAAAGCATATAATGGGTTGGACATCATAAGAGGTCATGAGTGTACATCAGAGAGAGGTCAGTCCCCTAGAAGAAGGTTACAACAACTGTTTAGATACACACACACACACACATATATATATATAGGAGATACAAGGACTCCCTGAAGAAATACCTCAACCTTGGCCATATTGACTACCATCAATGTTCCACTCTGGCCTCCATTCGGGAGGCATGGAGACACACCATCCATAACGCTGCTGATTCCTTTGAGAACACACGCAGAATCAGTCTGGAGGAGAAAAGACAATGCAGAAAGAACCGTGCCTCACCAACACCGCCTATGGAGACTTTCTGCTGTGCCTTTTGCAACCGGACTTGCCTATCTCGCATTGGCCTTTTTACACACCAGCGCACTTGCAGCAAGCGTGGGTAGAGCCCTTCCCAAATCTTCATTTGCAAAGCCTAGCCATGATGAAATCTAAGATTCTGTTCATCCACAGCAGAGTAGAGGAAGAGGACACCTTTCTGTTTACCTAACTAATGGAAGGCTCTCTTGGAGGTGCATTCTTCCTGGAGGAAAGGCAATGGACACAAAGAATCAGTCAGACACTATAGAAACACTCACTGTGAATGTTGCCTAACATTCCACCCTCAGCTGTGTTGAGAATTTGGCTGAACAAGGCCCTGGCCTGAGCTGGAGCCTCTCTAAGCAGAAATTCACTAATTGAGTCCATCAGGCACAGATCTTTAAAGAACCTGAGGATGATTTAATCTCTGGAGGTGAATCATTAGGTTTAGAAAGTGTCTAGGCTTCGAAGTCTTTCTTCTAAATGACTGAAGTGAAAAAAAATCACATCCTTTTATTCTCATTCTGTTTTTCAGAGTCATACTAGTCCAGCAGGATCCATTCTAGAGGACAAAAAGTTCCTGTACACATGAAGTACTCTCCAGTCCAACTAAGTACTTAAGCATGGGGACATCACAGTCACATTCCTACACTTCCTTTAAAGGTATGTTTGCCTGAAGATAAATTGGACTTTATTACCTAGTCCCAGAGACCACCTGAGATTACTGTGCTCTTTAAGAATAATGTCCAATGGGCAATGTGAAATACTAGTCCAATTCACAAAACACGGACGTAGTTTTTAGGCATTAAACCCGCCCAATAACTATAGTTTCTGAGACATATGCGTAGCATTAATCTATAAAATCTATGAAAATGAGCATGAGTTCATGAGTTTTAGACTTTTTAAGATTCTTTCAGGAAAACTAGACTTGAGAATAACATCTCACGAAGGCAGAAAAAAAGAAAAATATGAGAGGGATGTCTAAGGAGAGAAGGTTAAGTTCATTTGGGACTCATAACTATCTGGGTTTTTTCGATTTGAAATGTCAATTTTGCCTCTAACTCTGAAGTTGCTATCCCTATATTTTTCACAATTTTTGATGGTTTTGCAAAGTATTTTGCTTGCAAGATTCTGATGTTACCCTTAATTTTATGTTAACAGATTCTATTATCTAAAACACACCCAGCACCAACAGGAGATGGATGAAAATTTTCAAAGAAATTATAGCAATTACTCCAAAAGAACAAAGATATTACAGCATATTTTAGTGGTTACATTTAAGAAGTGAATCATCTTTTAAAAAATCCTTTTTTTGATATTCATTTTATTTGCATATAAACAGACATATTCACACTGAATTTGCATAGGAATAGATGCATTCAAAACATCTTTACAGCAATCATAAAATCACAAAAGTTACAGATGTAACAGTGTTATTGGTTCTGATTATTTAAACTGGGCATCTATTTTTTCTGAGAGTGATTTTTGGGGAAGTTACTGATTTTACACACCATTTCACACCTGCAGATCCATTCAATAGATTTAAATATTTAATTTAGATTCTGCCCACACAACAGGCAATTGATGCCCAAGTTTTCCAGACTGCACTCAGGTTACAAGAGAATTTCTAGAGCATTCAACTCAAATGATCTATGTGTCTCTGAATATTGGGAACAATTGACAATCAGCACAGATGAAAAATATCCCATACAATTTTAAATCTTGCCTTACATCCAAGAAGAGGCATTCCATATCAGAAGACAATTCCAAAGCTTTTGTTTTAAATATTCCAGCAGCATTATCAGAAACACTATACTGCAGTTAAAAAGTTGCCTCACAGCTTACAACTATTTTCTACATTTTTAATGTTTAGAGATGTTAATGATATCTTAAAATTATCTCATTGGTTGTCATTTGCTTTAAATAAGATCTCTGTAAAGAAATGGGTAACATGAGAGTGATCTCCAGATAAAAGAAGAGTCATAGATATTGAATCATCAGGTCTATTATGTCACAACTTGTCTTTCTAGTATTATTTTCATATGTGGATAGCAAATATATTTATTACTTTTCTTCAGACCTGGACTTAAAACAGCATGCCTGTTAGTAGCTATCTGAACATTGTATTCAGTCTTCTTTTCAACTAAAAAAGTGACAGTGTTTGAACAAAGCCAAAATGAAGGAAAAGAAGTTTTTATCCCAGAAGTTCTTAGTAACATCTTTGCCTGTTAATAAGTTTTATAAATTCATGGAGGGCTTTCCCTCTAAACAAAGTCATGATTTTCTCCAAGGTCAGAGAAAAACAGTCTTTCTAATTTATCCTTTAACAATATTACTATTAAATTCTTATTTTTCTGAAGGGGATATGCTCTCCTATAAAAATGGTGAACTGTGAAGTGTTTTACTTTGTGCTCTGAGGAAACAGGAATTTCTCAATCCATTTGACCCTAAAGCAGAGCTTTCTTTAAGTAGTGAGACTGAACCAGAAGACTTTATTGGCAGGGGCTAAAGTATCTTCTAAAAATACAATGTCTATTGACTGTACCTGGGTACTTCCTAGAAAATATCTAAAATGCTTTTAATGTAATATTTTAAGATTGTGGTTCTAAGCAATATTTCCTGTTCTGATATTTTATTCATGCTGTTAATGCTAAGTTGATTAGCTGTCACTATAATTTCTTTTTGGAACATATTCTCTTAATTATAATTTTATCTTTCTGCAGTTTTTAACAGTCTGAAGCCATAAACCAGTTATTGTTTGTACTCCACAGATGTGACAGTGGAAATTAGATAAACTGTCTGCAAAAGTACATATTCATTTGGAAAACTGCAGAGCAACTACCTTCAATCACAAATTTATGGAATATACCTGTGTAAGACTTAAGAAAATGGACTCTTGAACCTGATGGAAGTACATAAAAATAAGATTGCAAGAAATGTTCCTAATGTTGGACCATACACTTAGTCCTTCTTGTTACTGGGATATGTCATTTAAAACCAGCATACAAGCTTGGCTATTACAGTCCTTTTCTCTTGTGAACTCTATTATCCACAATCATTAAATTAAGGATGTTACAAGGTATATTCCTATGCATTCAATTTAATATCTGCATCAGACCTACTATCTGTGAATTCTTCTAAACCACTTCAGAAACTGTTGATTTAGTCTTCACCCATAAACTACTCTAGCAATAAATTCCAGAATTGCATTGCCTCAAGTTTTAAGTAATTTTGAAATATTTGTCTTGTACTAGACCCAGTGAGACACCCCTATGTCTAGTACTGTGGGATTTGGCCAATAATAGTTCTGTGTCATCTTATCCACTAACTTCCCGGTTTTTTTCTAAATCTTACTAATTGCTCTTCTCCTTTTCAAGTTAGTGCCCTAGCCTTTTCAAATTCTCCTTAAAAGGTAGGTGTTCTATTCCCTTGTATATTTGTTGCCTTTGTATCTTCTCTAAATTCCACTGAGTCTTTCTTGATGGACAAGAAGAACTCTTAGTAAATGCTAATATAAATATTTTCATATTTTATAAGACAACTAACTTAAAATTGCCAAATAGCATAAAATGCATTCCTCAGGATTCTTAGTTTGTTCAATCAAATAATTGAATAGCTATTTGTTGGGATGGGGAGCTGATGGCCACTTGCAAGCTGAAGCTCTTCCTATAAGTTACATATTCTTCTAAGAAAATTAAACTTGAATCTGAAAAAGTCTGAGGGCTCAGATTTACAGGAGACTTGCTGAATCCAACAGCCTGAGAGGCAAGGCTGCAGCAGCTCCATTCCCCTGGGTCCAACCAGTAGTGAGGCTGGGCTGAGAAGGTATTCCTGATTGGCCCACCACATACATTTGGACATAGCCAGACAAATGCACTACCAGCCTTCATGCACCCTCTTCTCTATTTTACCACACCTGCCTTCTTAACCTACCTTGATATTGCTCTTCCCCCATGTTTTGATAGTCTTCTAAACATTCCCAAATAAAAGTCACACCATCCCAAAATACGTTCCTCATGCATCCTATAATGTGTCTCATACCTATGGAGGCAGTAATATCCCTCCACCCAAAAGATGCTCTCGAGAGCTGCTGCAGATGATGATGGGACGGGACCTTCTCTGAGACAGCTCCAAGAGGGAAGAGGTTGGGAGCTTGTGTCTCTGGTTGGATTATTGGGTTCCCCCCATCTACTCCTTTGTGCATCTGGAGAAGCCTTTAACAGGCTGGTGGCTCTCCTGTCATGGGCATGGGATTACCCAGGTAAGGGTACTAGTTTGGTCCCTACCTGTCCTTGTTTCTCCTTGGTCCTGTATGTGTTGAAACTAGCTTTTTATTAGCATAGCCTAGCAAGAGCCTTAAAGATTTTCTTACACCACAAAAATATAAGGTATTAGATGCTAGCATATCTTTTGGAATCTCAGAGCCACTCACCACTTGTAATGAGATGGAAATTCTGGAGTCAGCACTCCTCAAATTTCATGAACTCTATGCCAGTGATATTTCTGAATGTCAGAAGTAACTGTATCTAAAACTCCTTGTAATTGAAAAAAGAGTACGCTGATCATCCTCTTTTTTTAAGTAAATATTTTTCAATTAGGTTATAAACAGAGAAAAGCTCGTTATGCACCTAAATGACACAAATTGCTACTTCTAGCAAGAATCCAGATAAGTTTTGTAAAACATATCTAAAGCATGCCAAATATTTGCTAACAGTGCATCATATTCTATGAGAGTTCATTCAAATACAGAGGGAAAAATGCCATAAATAAAGGTCTATAGTTGGTTTTGGTTAATATTTTTAGTTAGTAATTAATATTGTTCTTATTTCTGCAAGCTTATTAGCATAAGACAAATAGACTAAAACCAACTGACATGTTAGTTTTCCTATTATTCACAATATTTTTTGTAAACATTCACGGTGCATTTTATTTGCAGAAAATGGAAAATCTGTTGCCATCTCCACCACGAAGATTCTGATAACCCTCAAAAGGATCATTTTTTCCATTGGTAAAAACAAGCAAACAATCAAACAAAACAATCAAGCCCCAAAACAAAATACCTTAGAAAGTTTAAAGTAGTTTACACACCATTTCGTGAGGACTAGACAATGGCATTATATTAGTGAACTAGACAATGGCATTATAGTGCCCTGATATTTTACAGTATTTGTGATTTGCTTTTTCCACACTCATATCTTTGTTCTTCATCAGATTTAAATAAAAATGAATCTTATTAATTCAGTTCCTTAAATAGTTTATCGTATCATTTTCCAAAGTAATACTTTTGTCTATGTGTTTATTACTGAGCTATCATTTAGCAGAATCTGTTTTACTGATACTTTTAGAATTTCAGACTTCATGAGCTTCTCCAACATGGTATTACAATTACAAAACCCATTAGAGAGAATATAATTGCTGTTAGTGCACAATGTTTGTAATATATATTAGGCATCAGATTACCAAAAGGCATACATATTTAATGAACTAAGTCTGAATACAAGGTTACTAATGATTAATAGCCTGAAAGGACACAAAAAGCAGCATGCTTTTCCTCAAGCCTTTATATACTGCCAAACAGATTTCAGAAATTATGGGTGAGGGAAGTAATCTGATGGGGCAGTGAAAGTGAAAGTCAAAGGAGAGAAACATAGTGTTCCATGAAATTATGCATTGATGAAGATATTCTGGGCAGTACAATTTCAACACTAGATTACTGAGAACCTTTATGAATAGCAATATAATGCTTTTAGTTATACTGATGATAACTGTCTGTGTGATCTTAAGGACATATTTTCACCACCTTCCTGCAGAGTTTTGAGTGCAAAGCAGCAAAATCAGTTTGGGTGCTCAGTGTGGGATATCCAAATGTTGTAGGGTCTGACTGCAATCTGCTTGTATTTTGAAAGGGGAGAGTAAAAATTAATTTTCATACCCCTTCCAAAAACTATGCATTAGAAAAGGATTAGACTTGACTTCTGAGGGACACATTTAAATCATGTATGATCTGTTACTCTCCTTACCAGAAACACACTTAAATAAGCCAAGATCCTGATAGCTTGGGCAGTTTGTAACCAGTGCTGGTCCCACATTTGAAACCCTTGGATGCCAGTGGTTTTTGGTAGTTTCTACACTTTATTGCCATGACTGCAGGAGATGGAGAGGGAAGTAAAATTAAAAATAGCAATGAGAAGAAAATAATTTGTTTCCTGGAAACTTTTATTGAAAACAAAGACTAACTAGAATTAAACTAAATGGCAAGATGGATAGGATATTACAATCACAAAACTTCCTATCCTATTTAACAGCAGGATAGGAAGATGCACAGGGACTGTGTTTCAACTGAGTCCCTGTGACATTGGATAAGATTATGAGTTTCTGGTGGTGCCATTTTACTGTCACTTACCCATTTGTGATGCTATTGATCAACAGTCAGAATAGAGTGACTGGGAAAGTCTATTAAATATGAATTACTAGAACAATATCTTGAATATAGCAATATTGCATGTTTTCCTAAGAACATGTACAGTTCCTGACTTGCAGCCACTCTGACAGGAGAAATCTATCATTTGCATATACCAGGTTATTTCACAAAACAAGACGACAGACATAAAAAAGGATCTTGATAGTTCTGAAAAGTCCATTATGTAAAGCCACTCATGAAATATACTAGCAAAAAGAGTCATTAAAGGAGAGGTATAACCAGTTTCAGAAAGCTAATCTCTCATCTAAAAAGAAATAAGTCTAATATACTTGATACTGAGCAAATATAAACAGAGGTCTGGCTTTCAGTCTTACGTGCTATGGTATAACTAGAGTGAGGTGCAACAAAGATTACAAAGCAATTAATAACTGTGACTTGAGAAAACAGCAACTCGGCCTGGTTGCCAGAGTTATATATTTGTTCTCCATGCACAGGAAGGAGTTCTGTCAGGTGATCTGTTAATCAAAATGACAGGTCCTGCTTCCCTTCTTCTCACTGACATTAATGTTGATACATTTCTTTTTTGATATTTCATGTTTTTCTGCATGCCACAGATAAGAGTCTGCCCACAAATTCAGAGCTTTTTCTTACATATCATCTGGATGATAAGCATTTAGGTTTTCTTTGCAGAGGGAAAGCTGATTCTTATTGATAGTATGTAAGATAAATGAGGCAAAAAAGTAAGCATTAGTGAAAGGTTCTTTGTTTTTAAGCAGACATTCCAGTGACCATGTAGCCAAATATAAATAAATAGCAAAAAAGGAAATTCTTTCGTTTACCACCATGTCAATATTAATGACAGAGGCATATTCAACATTTGCCTTTATACACTATGTCCAGCAGTGGATGAATCATTACTTTTTCAAGGCTCCTGTAACACTGCAAAATACAGCAATTATTAAATTTTGAAGGTTTTGTATCTTTCCTAACTTGTAGGTACACACGTATAACATATGTAAACAAGTATGATTCTGGGATAAGATGCAATGTCAGAAATTGAGCTATGGAGGTTATTATAATATGGAATATTGAATCTATAGGACAATGGAATAACAGAATATCAAGCATTATTTAGTTTCAGGTAACACCTTCAAAGTAAGGGATGGTTTACTTTTATACAAAACAGCACATTATCATGGTTTAACCCTATCTGGCAACCAAGCCCCACACAACCACTCACTCATTCCTTCATCAGCAGGATCAGGGAGAGCATCAGAAGGGTAAACACCAGTAAACTCTTAGATTGAGATTAAAAGGGAAAGCAAAAGCTACGCACGCCAGCAAAGGAAAACAAGGAATTAATTCACTGCTTCCCATGGGCAGGCAGGTCTTCAGCCATCTCCAAGAGAGCAGGGTCCCATCACATGTAAAGGTTACTTGGCAAGACAAATGTCATCACTCCAAACATTCCCCAGCTTTATATACTGAACACGATGTCATATGGTATGGGATATCCCTTTGGACAGTTTGGGTCACCTGTCCCAGCCGTGTCTCCTCGCAACCTCCCATGTACCCCGAAGCTCCTTACCAGTGGAAAGTTTACACAGAAAGCTTTGTGTAAACACTGCTCAGAAATAACAAAATTATCAACCCTGTGTTCAGCAGAAATACAAAACACAGCCCCATACCACTGTGAAGGTAATTAACTCTACCTGAGCAAAACTCATCACACACATGTACACAAAGATATAAAAGAGAACATGAAATAGTAATTAACACCATGGTGAAATGGCATGACTGCAGATTTTTTAGAATCACAGATTTGTAGAGGTTAGAGTAGGAAAAGATCTGTTAGGTCTAGGATTTGGTTACTCTGTCAAACAATGTTGCTGTTCATTACACATTCTGCTGCATTCTGCCAAAATACACCACTGCATCTCATTGCTTGGAAGTTTCCAGGAAGTAGATTGAATTCTACAAAATAAATAATTTTCTAGTGCATGTGAAAACCAGGAGGCTGAGTTTCTGCATTGACTACATGTGTCACAAATGGTCAGAATTTCTGCTTTCACCAGCAACTCATGAAATTCTACACCTGAGATGGGACAACCCCAGATGTTTGTACAGAATGGAGAATGAGATGCTGGAAAGCAGTGCCATGGAAATCGACATGGGGATCCTAGTAGATGGCAAGTTGAATATGAGTCAGCAGTGCCCCAGCAGCCAGGAGGGCCAACCGTGTCCTGGGGAGCATCAGGCAAAGCATTGTCAGCCAGTCGAGGGAAGGGGTTGTCCCACTCTGTCTGCACTGGGGCAGCCTCACCTGGAATATTGTGTGCAGTTTTGGGCACTGCAATACAGGAAAGATATTAAGCTCTGAGAGAGTGTCCAAAGGAGGGCAGTTGAAGGGCCTTGAGGGGAATGAGGAGTGGCTGAGGTCACTTAGTCTATTCAGCCTGGAGAAGAGGAGGCTGGGGGAGACCTTAATGCAGTTACAACTTCCTCATGAGGGGAAGCGGAAGGGCAGACACTGAACTCTTCTTAGTGGTGACCAGTGACAGAATGCAAGAGAATGGCCTGAAGTTGTGTCAGAGGAGGTTTATGTTGAGTCTTAGAAAAAGGTTCTTCCCCCAGAGAATGGCTGGGCTCTGGGACAGGCTCTCCAGGGAAGTGGTAACAGAATCAAGCATGCCAAAGTTCAGTTCAGGAAGCATTTGGATGATACTCTCAGGCACATGATGTGGCTCTTGGGGATGGTCCTATGTTGGGCTAAGGGTTAGACCCAATGATCCTTGTGGGCCCCTTCTAATTCAGTGTATTCTGTGATTTGTGATACAAGTATGAAGATAACACTAAAGTAAATACAAAAGGAAAAGAAAGAAATTGAAAGAAAGGATAAGAGTAGAAAGATATCACCATCTGTTGATCTAGTGATGATACTTATTGCAATTTAGATATTTTTTCATCAAAGTGATGGTCACAGTCTTGATCCATTGGGTGTGTGGGAAGCACACAAAACATAGAGTTCAATGGGTTAATATAGGTTTAGGTTTACACCGAAATGCCCAGGTATGTCGCCTGAGGGACGACAGGGGGGACTTCTGCACAGTCTGTTGCAACACTGTGGATCTATTGCAACACTTTGAAACATGCGCAACATCCTCTGATGGAAGGCCCTAGAAATGAGTCTGGTGGCGCTTCAGTGGTCTTTGATGGTTTTTCACTCCTTCTAAAACATGACAGATGCCTCTCAAGTCAGTATAGTTGAATCAGGTATGCCGCATCAGAAGGGATGAATACCCTCAGGCCTACGTGTGAATGTGTGAATGTCCCAATATCTCCCCCCGCGGCGTTTTACAACTGAGCCAGCTAGCACCTTTAGTATCTAGAGACATGCGCACTGCTTAAGAGTTGCTTACTAATTTTATAACACTACTTAATTACCATAAGTAAAGATTACATCCAACCCAAGGACTATCCACCCTTGTGCAGCCTTGGTGCCACCTCCAGGACCTCCCTCAGGTCTGCCCCTTGGCACACCTTCCTAGAATTGAGTTTGGGGTCTCAGGACCCCTTACTTCTTCATCACCATCATCTTCACATCACATTCCCTCCTTGGAGTTTCTGCAAGGTCCTTGGGTCTTCAATCTTGTTTTGACGACAATATGTATTGTTATTGTAGTCCTGGTACATGAGTCCCAAATAAAATGTTCTAGTTGCTATCTTACCCTTAAGAAAGAAATTCAGGAATGTAGTACAGAAGTAGAAACTGCTAGTTGCTGCTTCAAATATGAGAAGCTATACAACTATATAAAATTTACAAATATACAAATATATAAAAATATATACATATGCACAAATACGAAAAGTCCTAAGGCATCACTGGAGCGTGTCCAGAGAAGGGCAATGAAGTCAGTGAAGGGCCTGAGGCACAGGTCTTATGAAGAACAGCTGAGGGAACTGGAATTCTTTAGCCAGGAGAAAAAGGAGGCTGAGGAGAGACCTTATCACTCTCTGCAACTACCAGACAGGAGGTTGCAGTGAAATGGGAGTTGGCCTCTTCTCCCAAGTAAAAAGAAAAGACAAAATGTTGCACCAGGGGAGGTTTAGGATACAGGAAAAAATTCTTAATGGAAAGGGTGGCTAGGCATTGAAACAAGCTGCCCAGGGAAGAGGTAGAGTTACTATTCCTGGATGTGTTTAAAAGATGCGTAGATGTGGCACTCAGGGACATGGTTTAGGGGTGGACTTGGTAGTGCTGGGCTAATGGCTGGACCTAAGCAATTCTGTGATTCTAAAGGAGTAAGTAATTGTGACACACCTTGTTTCACCCCAACTTCGCAAAAAGAAAAAAAAAATAGATTAATAAACACTTTTAAATTATATTCCAGAATAGTATATCCTTCTAGTGCATGTGCTAGTAAAATGTATTATAATGCATTAATACATATTCCTGCAAGCTGTTTCTGGTGGCACTTGGATGCTTCCTCTTTTATACATCTAGAGTGAGGAATGGTTTGCATGGATGTAGCTACATAAAGGAACCAAGGAATTTAAACTGTCCAAGTGTAAACTTGAATTGACCCCAGGCAACAAAAGAGGCAGACAGAGGCTTCCTGGAGCTTTTTCTCACCTTCTGAAAGCAAAGAAAGAATGCTTAATCAAAAGATTATATTGAGTTGGGCAAAATTATTGGAAATTTCTTCTATCAAGAATTTGAATTTTGATAATTAAGTTTCTTGAAACTGTAAAAAGAACAAACATTTATTTTGAATTGTTGTGATGAGAAGTTTAAAAAGTAGAAATCAGTTTTTGATACTTTAATTTGATACACATGTATTTATTAATACAATGAAAATAAGTAAATTATTTTTAAAAAAAAGTCTTTGTTAGACTGTATACTTCAGAGTTAAAAAGCTTCTTTAAATACTATCTTTATCATATCAGTTTTTTAGACCTGCAGCCTACCAGCTAAATTATTCCCACACTTAAAAGAAGAGCTAGAGCAAAAGTTTTTGTTTTTTTTTATCAATAAGTTGATTTTCCAGTGTTTTCTGGTTTAGAGTCTATATGAACTGTATTTTTATCCATCTCATTTGACATACAGTCAGCATTAGGTAATTTCTAACCTACACAAGTTGTTTTAGCTATCTCTCTTTCTGAAATCTGCTGCTGCATGTACAATGATTCTACTTCTGCAATGATCATATAGGGATGATTAAATTTAGTGCTCACCACTGCAGTACCACATGTTTGCTGGTAGCATCCTGTTGCCAGATAATATTCAGTATGATACTGAATGGCAAGTATTATGTGTAAGTTGATGCTTGCCTCAGAAGGCACCTACAGTAATTTGGGGTTCAGAATATTTCTTTTGGGGATAGTCTCTGAGGTGGAAATAGGGAGGAGGCTTCCTCTTTAATCATAGCTGAATCTATTTTTATAGCCCAGGAAGTGTGGCACAAAATCTGCAGGAAGAAGGAGTGAAGTGACCCCTTTGCTTTCCAGAGAGAATTCTTATATCTGAACTTCAGAATAATTTGACAAAGCTGTGAAGACAGAATCATGAACTGATTTTGTGGATGAGTGATTAAACAAGGAAAAAAACAAGTAAGCAGTACCCAGAGGGGTCATATTAGGCATCGACCTTTAGGCAAACCTTGTTCTCAACATTGTTTTTTGTTATTTTCCAGTCTCTTGCATCTCAGATCACTGTCCTTGGTCAGGGTCTTCAAAACTTGAAATAAACAAACTTGCTCTTTAATAATTTTTTACTAATAAATACCTGTAGAATTTATATTTTCCAATAAATTTAAAATGTATTTTATGCTTATCACATATGTACAGATTATATTTCATTGACATTTTCAGCTGTTTACATATATTAGATGAAATAAACTATGCCTTTTATGACTTGATAACAAATGTCCCTAAGATTATATATTGACCCTGAGATTAGCTCAGTTTGTTAAAACACAGTACTAACAATGCCAGCATTGTGAGTTTGATCCTCATGGGGCAATTCACTTATGAGTTGGACTCAATCATCTTTGTGGGTACCTTCCAGCTCAGACTATTCTGTGATTCTATATCCTCTACAAAATCTGCCCTGGAAATAATTCATATGGACTAAAGCAAAACAAAAAAAAAACCAAAAAAACCCCAAGCTTTTAGCACTGTGTCTCTGTTCTTTTTTCTTCTTTTATTTTCTTCGTGTTTTCCTTTACCTCTTTTTTTTTTTTTTTTTCCTTTTTTTTTTCCCATTTCTTGTTCGCATATAGTGCTTGAGCTAGGTTGTTTACATACCTGTACAGGTAGGACAAAGGTACTGTTGATAGAAGAACCTCTGCTCTGGATTCCCAGCATGTTTCATTCTCGACTTAAAAAGATGACCTGCACAGTTCAGAGGGGTGTGCAGTTTGCATGTCCATGCAGCCCCTCCATCACAGTTAAGATTGACAACAGCATCAGTTGTGACAGTGACTTTTTGATATGGGTTGGTGTCCAGTAACTACACAAAGGAGACCCTCAGCTTATTTCACAGAGGTCACAAAGCCATAAGATACTGACAAGCTTTGGTTGCGGTTGACCCAGGCTAAATTTGAAATAATGACCTAGAGGTGATTGGGTCCATATCCCATTACTATTACTTGAAGTCACTCAGAACTTCATGACAATAACACCTTTGAAGACCTTTTAATTTGCTTGAGCATGAGTTTCCCTTCTTAAACCTGTGATGAATGGTTCTAATCAAATCATGTTTGTTCAGCCTATTGCTTCACTAATATCTTAAAATCCTCTGGAACTTTTCCCAACGTTTTCTATTGCTCTCTTCCTCACCCAGCAACCAATGTGAAAGCAAGTTATACTTGATAGCTGTTTTTGTGACCCTTTCGGTATTTTGATTTCCTATTACTGGCTTATGAGAATCAATCCTGCAATCAGATAATATACTAAAATACCAGTCAATTACTAGCTTTTATTTAATTGTAATGTGTCTATAGCCTAGAACTTTGTTAAGGGCCCAAAATCAGAAAGCAAAAGAAGGGAGATACACATTTCAGAGGCTGGATTGAATAAGTAGTCACTGATTTTAGTCTTCAGTAATATATATTTAATTAACCATTTTTTTACCTGAAGTGTCATTTCATTTTGTTTATTTTTTATTCATAATAACTTATGAAAGTTGTTTCTGTTGCTTTAATGATAAATAGAAGAGGTTTTGATTCCTGCCACTTCAGTTGCCCCTATTCCTCTACACAGCCTGTAAAATGTCCATAACATAATATTTATATTAAAAAAAAAAATAAAAAAATCCACTTCCAGCAAAGTAATTCCTAGGATTTCAGAGAAACACTGAAAAACTGATTAGTATCCAAGAGACACCACAACCAGGAAAAGGAATCACTCACCTTTACAGAGTATACCACAGGGTATAGCTGAGTATACTATTTACCAAACTTGCCCTTGGACTCTTGAACATGTAATGACAAGTCCCCGTTAATGTCTGATGTAGTTTCCTGGCTTACACAATGCTGATTTAAAGTTGGCTATTCAGAGTATTAAAGAGGTGTTCTGTTACATGGGAGGTATCAGACTTGCTTAGCAATACAGCAGACTTCTGTGAGGATACTGCTGCTATCTCTAGATCAGTAGATTAGTAGTTGATACTTGTTGATAAACCTTTTTATAGTAAAGCCATTCTGGAAGTCATCAGAAGAGCACATGGTTAAGATGTTAACATATAACATAGGAAATTTAGTGAGGCAGTCCAGCACTTGAAGATGGACTGATCCTCTGATTTACCACAGGGTTATTTGCACTTTGGATATGCTTCAACTCTACTCTCTTATAGGCCTACGCAGAAATTCTAGGTTGAACATGAGAAAACTGATTTTCCCTAGCTTTCATGGAGGCTTGGTTTTCTCTGAATGTCCAAATCCCTGTATCTTTCTGTGTTAAAAAATACCATCTCAACTATTAATTCAAACGAGTTCTTTTCTAGAAAATATCCTTTTGAACTCTAACAAAAATAAAAACTCTTTTCAGAAAAGTCTGTGTAACTAGCATGGGCATTGATCTTCAAACAAAGCTGTTTTCAAGAATGAAATAGGCCCCACCATCTGCAGAGGTTGTCAATAAATAAACTTGGCCTGTTTTGGGGACTGGAAAAGTAGAAAGATTTTTACATAAAGTTCCTTGCCAATTCTTTCAGCACTTTTATTAATACTGAAATTGAAATGGTATCAGCTAAGACTTGTATGACGTTTAAATAATGTTGGGAAAAATTGTTCATTCCAGTGGATTTCATTAAAGCCTTATGCTAATATTTCCATTCACTGTAATCATTGAATGGCAACAGAAGAAAGACAAATTTTTTTGAGGATGACAGTTGCTTGAACTGCCTGGATTTAGTGACAAGTCCTTCCAAATTTTTAAAAGGTTCAAGGATGGAGGTGAATGAAGTCCAAATCATACATACAGATTTTTCTCTTATCTTGATTCTGACCAGCCAAATAAAGTCATAAAAACTACCTTTGTCAACCTTTATAAGGTTTCTATTACTTTTAAGGCCTTCTGCCTTTGGCATTGAGCCTGACTGAACTTTGCTTATCAATTTACCTGTAACTTTCACGTGTCACAGACATGAAATGAATCTGGCATACCAGCTCATTGATCTGCATCTATATTACAGGTGCACATCATTAGGAAATAAATACTGCCAGTGAAACAACTAGGGTTTATGTAATTCAAGGGACAGTGAAATAGTTCCATCAACATTTTTTTTTTCCCATACATAACCCTCTTCTTTTAACTACTGTATTCATGTCAGTGATTTTCAAAAAATTTCCCCATGTTTCAGTTGCTGTGTAATTTCATTGTTGGGTTGAAATTTGACTCTAAATAAGCCTTTTGTTATAAATTAATTGCTAATACATGACATTGACTTGAGAAAAAAATCCAGCACTTTAGCTTTGTAATTTTACTACCCAGTTCCTTGAAGCAGTGATTGTTGCGGTTCGAGGGGATCGGGGGAGGGCGCTGCACTGCACAAAGGGGTCTGACAAGGTCTGAGGTCATGGTGCAACGCTCAGTTTAATGGACGTGCACGGGGGTTTCACAAACTCAGATGGGGGATGTCCCAGAAGATGGGATGGGGCATGAGACAGACAACTAGGGAAACAAATTGGGATAGGGATACAGGCAAAAAGGGGAGGGACCAGGGAAGGAAAAGGCGAATGGTGGCTGTCTCCTCTCTGCAGCTTCTTCAACAAATCAGCGAGAGGCGCAGGGAAGGAGGGAATAGGCATGCCTGGGCATGCCCGGGAAATACAAATCTCAGGGAAACATGCAATGCATGTATTTATAAAAAGTCTGCATAGTAAAGTCCTTTCATTCACTGCATATAAATTGTTCCCATTCTGATTCTTGGTCCTCCAAAAGTGACGGACTGACTGACTGTGATAAACGAAACTAGTGATTCGTGCCAAAATGAGGATGAAGGAGATCAGTGCGACCTCGGGAAGGGAGAAAAAGATTCTAAAACTTAATTGCCCCTTATAGAACTTAAAACAAACAGAGTGTCTCACCTTATGTTGGACATGAGTTACAGCTAAACTAAGCTTAGCCAACAGGATGTTCACACTTTCTTGTCGAGAAATACGAGAATTTATAGTCTGTTGTATAGATAACAGATTAGTCTAAGTAAACATCTGTTGAATTCTTGAAATAATGATGTAAAATGTATATTCATATGATGTAATGAATATGTATGAATTAACTCTATAAACACCTAACATACCCTCCATCGGTGTGCGGTTTTGGCGGAGCAAAGGCCCCCCCGCACCCAGCGCTGTTTTGCTTTTACCATATAATAAACTCTTGTTCAAAACCCCATTTGGGCTTGGGACTCTTTCTCACACTGACTTTATTTACCTTTTCTTTTTATAACTGTTGAACTCTTAGCTACATTTTCTTAACAATAGTAATATCTTCTGAATCAGTAAGGGGAGATTTTGAATTTGGAACTTTTTGATTGAGAATGAGTTCTATGTCCTCTTTCTTTGTAATGACATTGTTTATAAAAGCCTGTATTCTTGGCAGCACCAAAGGAGAAGGTACCTGAAGTATTTGCTTTTTGCTGTTGGGAAGAAATTTTGACACCGACAAAAACACAAAGAGCAAATACCAAATATAGCCTATGGAAATGGTGGGAGATAGGATTATCTGTTTTTGAGGCTGCTTCTTCCATACATGGATGGGTTTCTACGGAGATGAAAAATGACTGATTTCCCAGTCCTTGCCTAAATTGTTTCTTTTATGTTGAGGAAGTTCTTTAGCATCAACCGATAAAACTCAAAGAAGTGAAGGGGAAGTCTTCAAAACTGTTTAAAATCTTAAAAATATAAAAAATAAAAGCATAAAATCAGTATTAATTATTTGGTGGTCTTTGAATTCTACAATACTGTTCATAAATATGCTGTGTTCTGAAACCAGTGCTTCCAAAGGTGCAGCTCAATCAGACAAATCACCTCCTCAAACCATTGGCATCAGGTAAGGAGAGAAGAGGTATTCTCTGGCCATGGTGATGTGGCTCAATATCAATATTATTTTAGCTATGCAAGATCTTTGGATAAAAATATAATTCAGTGCATCTTTAGTTGATTTCCTTACAAAATCAGTATCCTCCATGGTGATACTGATCTATCCAATCAAGTTTTCCTTGAACATTTGCATATTTTTCAACTATAAATAGTTTGAACATCTGCAGCAGTAATTTATAAGCATCATTTATACTACTATTTATAGTACTTTTTTATTAGTTTATAACTAGATCTTTAAAAAAAGAATCCACTGAGATGCACTGGAGAACTTGAAAAGTGAGCAAGTGGTATCAAAAATATGCTTGACCAAAAGGAGAAACCACAGAGTAGTGAGGAAAGCATGATAAATAATGGAGCATAGACTAGCTCAATAGATACAGTAGAGCTAAACCACAAACATATTTTTTCAATCATGAAAATTGTGTGGCATTATAATATTGAAATTAGGACTTGAGGTTTGAATATTTTCCTTGCCTTCTTCCTCTCTTTTATATTTCTAAATTTTGATAACATTAGAAGGAATATTTTTACCAGTGAAAGTCCTAATTCTAGTTGTCTTTTGCCAGCGGCTCTCTGAAAAAAAAAGGCTATATTTGAATCTCTATTGCTTTAAGGAGTTGTTTCATAAGTCAAAAGGACAGTGTAAATATCTGAACCGTTTTTAGAAAGCTTCTAAAATAAAATAAAAATACAAGAAGAAAGCCTGGAATCCTTTTTTTTTTCTCACACTATGAGTTCAAATTAGATATGACTAACAAAATCATTGGGATTGCTTCTGTGTTNAAAAAAAAAAAAAAGTGAGAGTAAAATCAGGGCTTTTACATCTTCCTTGTAATTGATCACACATTGCACAGTAAAATATGTGAGTCTGTCCCTAGTGGTCTAAACTAAGTAAATTTATTTGATTCAAATATATGAAAAAGACATGTCTCTGTACTATTATGAATATTAAAAAATTTGCAATTTACTTGTTAAGATTGAACAAACCAAATGATTTCTGAAAACAGTGCAATAAAAATTTACAGAATAAATCTTAAGGTAGCCTGCTATTCTTATACTGAAAGCAAAATTAAAGAAGATTTGAGCATATTATATTCTTTAACTTGATGTGTGCAGAGAGTTTTAAAATTCTTATGTGTTGTACAAGGGGTAAGTAAGTAAGGTAAGGTTAGCATAAACTAGTTAGACAAGCTTTGCACTGTGGGCTGTCAAGATTTTTGGGAGCTGAATTTAGTGTTTCTTGGTAAGCTGCTTCTCCACCCATTCATGCTTGAGTATTAATATTGCTGGTTCATTCCTCAGCCTGCCTCTTTTCTAAACTCACAGTAGAAAAGACAGATTTCTTGCCGCATCTACAAAATCAGCAAAATTCATCTTTTAAAGGCAAATTTATTTTTTTTTACTCTGTATTATGATCTATCTTATGACAGGTAAAGACAATGTACACAGAAAAAAAAAGTTCCTTTCATAATCAGAATAAAATTTCAAAATTCCATAGCGATGTATGTATATGTTTGATAAAAAATACTGAATAGCTTAAAAACTACTAAGACTGGAGAAAGTTTTTGTCTCAGACATGCAAGAATTACCACCGGGCAAGACAGCATGGGTGTGGCAATGTGTTCTGGTCTGCTCATTCACAGCTTTGGAATAATGTCTTCATAAATGGAAAAAAAACCCCAAAGAATACCACCAAATGTATTGTGGAAAATGTAAAGGGTGATTAAGAAAAGCACAGCTTTTCAGCAAAGAAAATAAAAAAATAAAACAGTGTCTCTGTAATCTACTAGATGCATTGTCTGGGAGAAAACAATTCAATTTCACCAAAAAAAATTCCATGTTTATAAATATATTTTGAAATAACCTGTTTTGAAAACTCTCTTTTGCAAGGGAATAGGAGTAGGAAACGATGGGTAAAAAATTAAAAAAAAAAAAAAAAAAAAAGGCAATATGTGCTTGTGAAGTGTTTTGGCTCCCAAATAGCATATTCAATCAAAAGCTTCTGACAACCTCCACATTGGAATCTTCTACTTGTCAGTGAGAATACTGTTAAAAAGAGAACAGCTAATATAATCAATTCAGACTTTCAGAAAGTCCCTCCTGATGTTCAGTTAGGGAAGTCTGGTGCTGTCATTTTGTTCCAGGAGCAAAACCTAGTAAAGATCATAAACTCTGTCTATGCGAAAGTTAGAAATGGAAGACATGGAGACTTGGAATCTGTTAAATGTCGTTAGGGGTTTTGGGTTTAGGTTGGGTTTTTTTGGTTTTTTTTCTGAATAAGGAAAGTAATGAATTTCATAGAATCATAGAATGGCTTGGGTTGAAAGAGACCTTAAAGACCATCTTGTTCCAAGCCCCCTTTTACTAGACCAGAATGCTCAAAGCCACCCAAGCTGGCCTTGAAGGCTTCCAGGGATGGGGCATCCACAACTTCTCTGTGCAACATCTTCCAGTGCCTCATCAACTTCACAGTAAAGAATTTTTTTCTAATATGTGATTTAAATCTACTCTCAGTTTGAAGCCATTTCCCCTTGCCCTGTCATTATATAGACTTGTAAATAGTATCTTTCCATCTTGTAGGCTCCCTTCAGATCCTAGAAAGCTGCAATTAGGTCACACGAAAGCCTTCTCTTTTCCTGGCTGAACAAATCCAACTACCCCAGCTTTCGTCAGAGGAGAGGTGCCCCATTCCTCTAATTGTTTTGGTGGCCCTCCTCTAGAGTCCCTCCAACAGGTCAATGTCCTTTCTCTGCTGGGGACTCCAGAGCTGAATGCAGAGCTCTAGGTGAGGTCTCACAAGAGCAGAGTAGAAGGGCAGAATCAGCTCCTTCAACCTGATGGCCATGCTGCTTTTCATGCAGCCCAGGACACGATTTGCTTTCTGGGCACAAGTGAATGTTGCTGGCTCATGTACAGCCTCTCATCCACCAGGACCTCCCCGCCCCCCTTCTCAAGTCCTTCTCAGCAAGGCTGCTCTTGATCTCTTCATCCCCTGTATTAATACTGGAGGTTGCCCTGACCCAGGTGGAGCACATTGTCTCGATAAATCACATGATATTCCCATGGCCACACTTCTCTAGCCTGTGCAGGTCCCTCTGGATGACATCCCATTGTTCAGGTGTGTCAGTAGCACTACTCAACTTGGTGTCACCTCCAGATTCACCTAGGGTGCACTCGATCCCTTCATCTATGTCGTTAATGAAGATATTAAATAACATTGGTCCCAACAGAGATCCCTGACTGACACCACTTTTCACTGATGTTCATCAGGATTATGAGCTGTTGACCACTACCCTCTGGATGTGACCATCCAAATACTTTCTTACACATCTAACAACCCATCCATCAAATCTGTCTCTTTCTAGTTTAAAGAAAAGGTGTCCTAGTGGACTCTGTCAAAAGCTGTACAGAAGTCCAGATAAACGACATCTATATCCTTTCCCTTTACAACTGATTTAGCCACTCCATTGTAGAATGCCACTAGGTTGTTTTTTTCACAGGAAACGGAGGTTGAATTTCAAAGGAAAGAAGTAATGTGATGATTAATATACAGACTCAGTTGACACAGTTACTGCCTTGTTGCATGCCTTTGTCTATAGTGGTCCATCACTAGCTTATAATTTAATGTACTAAGTGAATAGTACATTATTTGGAAAGTAAACATGGTGGGGAATAAATGCTTACAGATAACTTGATTTTTAATTTGCACCACTCAAAATCAGAGAAGAATTACTAGGACATTGAGAGGATGTAAACAAAGTAAGTAAGAGATTAACAAAAACAGAAGACTTTTAGTACTGACAATATGAGTCAACCACACACACTAACAGTCTTTCACTTTGATCCATTTGAGAGCTGGAATTGACAGGAGGAATATTTTGTCAAAATGCATTATCACAAATAAAGATTGATATAAGAAAAAAAGAAAGGATTCAGTATCATTAATTTCTATAAACTTACAGTACTTCTTCAGCTTAAATACTGAATTTAATTTAAGTCAGCCAAGTTCAAACATATTAGAATTTTGATTTTTTTTTTTTAATATTTTTTAAGAAAATTATTAGGGCAAGAGAAAACTTACTGTGAAAACAGTGTTCTTATTCATGCAGGAGTGCACAACAATAAAGAGAACTTTAAGGAAGCATATCAACTAATGAATGGTAAAAGTTACTGTACGACAGTCCATAACTTCAGCTCCCTATTCAAGTATAATATTTTTTAAAGGGTACAAAAGAATACCCTTGGAACTACTGACCAGTCAGCCTTACCTCAGTGCCAAGTAAGATGATGCAACAGAACATCCTGGAAGATATGTCAAGGAATATGGGTGACAAGGAGGTGATTTGAGACAGCCAGCATAGGTTCAAATTGTTCCTGACTAATCTGATAACCTTATACAATGGACTGAGTGCACTAGTAGATAAGGGAAGAGCAACTGATGTCACCTGTCTTGAGCTCTGCAAGGTTTTTGGCATGGTCCGCATAATATCTTTTTTATTGAATTGGAGAGATACAGATTAGATGGGTAGACTCTTTGATGGGTGATGAGTTGGTTGGATGGCTGTGTCCCAGTAATGGCAGCCCACAGCTCAATGTCCAAATGGAAATCAGTAAACAGTTGTTGTCCTTCAGAAATCTCTGCTGGAACTAATGCTGTTCAATATGTTTATTAGTGACACAGACTGAGTCTGCACACTCATCAAGTTTGCAGATGCCACCCAACTGAGTGGTACAGCAGGAAGGGATGCTATCCAGAAGGACCTTGACAGGTTGAGGGAGGTGATTCTCCTCCTCTACTTCACTCTTGTGAAAGCCCACCTGGAATACAGCACCTGACTCTGGGATCCCCAGCACAAGAAAAATGTAGACCTGCTGAGTGTTTCTAAAAGAAGTTAGAAAAATTATCAGAAAACTGGAAAACTACTATGAAAAAATGTTGAGAGATTTGGGGTTCTCTATCCTAGAGAAGAATATGCTCTGGAAGGCCCTGTGGCCTTTCAATACTTAGAGGAGTCTTACAAGATGGAGAGACATGTTTCTCCAGTGCCAGTAGTTTTACACTGAAGGATTATAGATTTAGATTAGATCTAGTGAAAAATATTTGTATTATGAGGATGGTGATCTTCTGCAACAGATTCCCCAGAGAAGTTGTGGATGCCCCTTCACAGGGAATGTTCAAGGCGAGGCTGGTTGGGCCTTTGAGCAACCTGGTCTAGTGAAAATACACCTGCCCAGGGCAGGGAGGTTGGACTTGGTAAGCTTTTTCCAACCCCAAAAATTATACGATTCTATTTCATCAGTGAAAAAATTCCTAGTAGAACAGTATAGTGCTTGTTTGATGTTATATTATGATCATCATGGCTAGGCTTCGCGAACGAAGATTTGGGAAGGGCTCTACCCACGCTTGCTGCAAGCACGCCGATGGCTAAAGAGGCCGATGCAAGATAGGCAAGTCCAGTTGCAAAAGGCACAGCAGAAAGTCTCCATAGGCGGTGTTGGTGAGACACGGTTCTTTCTGCACTGTCTTTTCTCCTCCAGACTGATTCTGCGTGCATTCTCAAAGGAATCAGCAGCATTATGGATGGTGTGCCTCCATGCCTCCCGATGGGAGGCCAGAGTGGACCACTGATGGTAGTCAATATGACCCAGGCTGAGGTATTGTTTCAGAGAGTCCTTGTATCTCCTCTTCAGGGCTCCTCTCTCGCAGCAGCCAGTGGCAAGTTCACCATAGAGCACGATCTTAGGGAGGCGGTGATCCTCCATCCTGGAGACGTGCCCTGCCCAGTGCACTCTTTTATATGGGTCTGAATCGTGGGTCATCTACCGTCGCCACCTGCGTCTCCTCGAACGCTTCCATCAGCGCTGCTTCCGCTATATTATAATAATGAGACAAGAAATATTTCAGTAACCAAAGACCAAAATAGTACAACAGCAAAATAGGAGAGTTCTGTTCAAGACTTCTTTTTAATACATTTTTCTAAGAGAGGATTTTTTAAGTATTTTGCATAAATAAAATGAGCTATTTGAGTTCTTATGCTTCTCAGTGATTGCCTCATCCTATTCTAAGATTTTTTTTTTTTTCTAATTTTGTTCCGCTATGTATTTGTATAATGTTAAATCTATGCATGAACTGTCGTTTCCCTGTGGTACCAAAAAGAATAGATGTGACCATTTTCAGACTGGGAACATGTCTTCAAGAAAATTTGTTCTGTGAATTTTTATTTTGCATTTTCAGAAATCAACTCTTTGTCATTTTCTTGGAAAGTTAATTGGAAGTTGATAACATGACAAGTACTGAAAACATCCTTTTGTTCTACCCCAGAAGAATGGATTATATTTTGTATCTGAGTCTTTTAAATGATACTTCTTTTTTTTAAAAAAAACATGATTATTTATTGGACTTCAGGTTATATTTTAAGGTATAATGGATATTTCAGTGGATATTTTTTTACATTTTTTTTAATCACCATATGTCATCTCTTAAGTTTGAGGGCAAAAATTAGTCACTCTTCATAAGTTCAGCTGCAAAGAGTAATATTTTTTTAGCTAAGCTGCTGTTCATATGTTTGGGTAAATATTTGTCTCAGTATTCAATAGCACATTGAATAGAATTCACATATTCAATTGCTGGAAAATTTTGCATAGGAAATAAAAATAACTAGGCAACTTTTGCAATAAGTCTTCCACATAACTAATCTTTTCACCTAATTTTTATAGTTGCTTCCATTATGGTTTAAGGTCCTCAGGTACTATATCAGGCTGGGATGTAGCTGCAACACTGCTCAACAAAGAAAAATATTCACTGTAATGTCAAAGTATTTAATTTCTGTGACTCATAACATTATTCTTTTCTATCATTAACAGATTTTATTTTAAAAATAACTTCTTACAAATCAAGCCTTGCTGAATAACAAAGTAGGAGGAGCAGCTGGGCTGAGGAAGGAAAACGTGTAGAAACAGCTATTGTTGATAATGATTAAAAATGGCATGACAAATTATCCTCTTAATATATACTCAGCACGGAAGTTTCTTTTTAATGTTGTCATGTTGTTCTGATTGTGCTTTAGTTTCTTTTCCCAGACATTTCTTAAACAGGCAATTATTACAGAAGCACACACATGTGTCTTTATTCAGGAACTGTCTTGAACAGTGTGTGTTTATCAGCGAAAAGCAGGTGCTCTCCTTTTTGCTCATCACCATTTGGATAGCTTTCAACCAATAATGCCTTTAAAAAATGTGAAGAACACCTGCCATCCTTATAACAGAACTGGTATAACTAGTCATATTTTTAGTTTCATTGCCAAGAATATCTAGTTTCTTGAAAGCTTCAATTGGACTCTTCTACCACTGATGTCAATCTGGATCAGTCCAGCTGTACAGTCAGCATTTCTTGGCAGTACTTTTTGAGAAGCTGGCTATACATGTTCTTTGTCTTTGAAACATTTAAACTACAGCTTAAGAAAAAGAACTCATTTTGCTTTTCTTCCCTTTACCAGAATTTCTCTGCATTTTACTGTAACAACAGTTTTAGGACTAAAGTATAATCTGCGTTTATATTGCTGAAGAGGTTATCCTGAGATATGGATCAAATTGCTAATTCTGTTATTTTTGGTTGGTATTCAGCTATGTACTCTGTACATCTAAATGTTGACTCCTGTGTGTAAACTAAGTCCCTGGATTCCTGTTACAGTTAGTGGAGTCTGAAGCTCACTTTGGTTGCTTGTATTTCTGTAGGCATCTGGAGCCACTTGAGAAACCCTAGGATACCTAAGACAATGGTTCCCAGAAATATAACTCAGTACAATAGGTAGATTTGTACCATAGTGGTTTTTGGGGACAGGGAGAGGACTATGCTCTGAATGAAGCTTCTATATCTCTACTGCTAGGTGTTTAAGCTTCCAGTATGATCTGGTGAAATCTAAGGTTTGACTGAGTTACTTCACAGTAGTGTCTATTGCCATACAAGATGCTCTAGAAAATCTTCCCTTGCATCCAGATCCCAGAATAAGTCCTGAGACATCTACCAGTCCTACTCGGATATCTCTGGTAAACTCAAATATCTTAAATGGCATAAGGAACCTCGATGTGATGAACTCAGTGGGATCTTAATTGTCTATGCTCTGGAACCGAATTACTTATTTTAAGAACAATACACATATTTTTATTCTTAAGAGTATCAAAAATCATGTTGTTACTCACTGGAATGTTAGAATAGGATTGAAGGTAGACCAATTAATACAAAATCTCCCTGTCTTGAAAAATTACTTCCAGGCTGGGTCACATTTCATAAAACTATATTCATGCAATGGGAATTAGTTATTACTGTAACTATGATTTAGAAGTATATTTAACTTACTAAAATTTACTAAATACTTGCAAAAGCAAGTAGGCAAAACAGGAGTATATTTCTTTGAAAATTATTTGCAATTTTAGAATTAAAATCCAAATCAGGATTTTAGACTCTTTAAAATTCAACTTATAATTCAAAGCATTTTAAGACATACTCCATTATTTGGAGTATACAACATACATGCAGATTTTGACAACCCAATTTAAGCCCAGTAGGCTACACCCATATTTTAAAATAACTATCTGCTGAATCAGTCATATGGGCCAAATCAATGACTGTCTTGATATATTTCTTAAAATGAAACCTTTAGAACTAAAAGTTGCCCAGAGCCACGCATTGATTTTCAATGATCGACAGAATTTCTTCCTCAGTACATAGAAGTTTTTAAAAGTATTTCAATAGAAAACTTACTAATGTCATGAAATATATAAAAGAACTGTCATAGATGATTCTTTTCTTATTTTATTTTCCCCAAAGTTCATAATTCTAAAAGCCACTGATGAGGAAGAAATGCAGTGATGTGGGAATTAAATCTGTTGAAAAGGCTTGACAAAGTCCATGCACAGTGAAACTTGTGGGCAAATTAAGGTTAAGGAGACTTGGTCGCATTAAAATTTCAAACTTTGTTAAAAATATTTCCCTATCTGGATTCTACTCTCATGCAATGTGGTTCCCCAAGAACTGACTCTCTCCCATGACCCCCAAAATGCCTCTGTCTGCCTCATATTTGAGCTCTTGATTTTTCTCCCAGGTTGAACAGCTCAGTTTAATTTAGCAGGCAGCTGGCCAACATCAATCAGCTGTGCTTCCTACAGCCTTACCACTCACCTCCTTTCCCTTACCACCACCTATGACCCCTTGAACTTGTAGCTGTTACCCAGGATCATGCAGAAAGATAAGCATCAGCAGAAAACAAAGCATAGAAGCCTTTCAGGAACCAAAACTGGGGCTTACTGGAGCATTATGGTATTTTAGGTTGTGTTGCAAGATTGCTGTATACCTATCTCATTGAATGCAAAATTAAACTGCCATCCACATTAGGAATCCATGTGGCATAGCACAATCAATAAAGTATGTTTTCTCTGATTAACAGAAATTTGCATGCAGGCATGTTTCAGAGATGATCATTCTGCTGGGTAACTAGCACCAAGCAAATGTCCTGCTAGACATAGTCTAATACCTCAGAGAGAAAGCATGAATGTATCTGTATTTGCATAGCAATGTTACTACATACCACTGCATATTTTTTTGTACCAGGTTTAATAGTAGCAATGGGAAATCTTACTGGTTTTGTATAAATATCCACAATTCAAAAAAGATTTTACAAATAACTACCTCTTTCAGGTTAGCTAGGTATGGTGAGTTCAAAATACCCCCATTTAACACATATTATAGGTCCTTAAAATGATTATAAATTCAATGCTAAAACTATAACACTTTTGAATAAACCTTATGTGGCTAGCCACAATAGGTGGGTGGAAAGACTGAGTAATTCTGTAAGGTCAGTTTCCAGTACACTCAAAATAAAATAAAACCCTAACCCTAACCCATTGACAGTTTCACATATCAGTCACATCATAGGCAGTTAGAAATTTTGTCTGAAGTAACAGTGAAGGCTCTGAAGAAATATTGTCAAAGCTGGACATTTTATCAAACAAACACTAACAGCTACCAATTATAAGGATTTAGGTTTTTTTCTTCCAAAAAATAATAGTACACTAAACACCTGGTACTTTAGAGACTATTATTAGCTATATATACATATACACTTTCATTTTATTTGCTTTTTTTTAAAGAGTATTAATAATGTAGTTGTCTCAGTGTGAGACAATTTGGAGAGGTGGAGACCTCAGGCAGAAGTCTCCTCATTCAGACTCAATGCAGAGAAATAGACAGAATACTCCCATATATAAATGAAAAAGTAATTATTTACCAAGAAGGATGCTCATAAGAGTACTGACAAAACCAGGTTAAACCAACCAATGAGGAGAAACTTCCCAAAACCTGCGCACCAGACCAAATCGAGATGGTGGTGTGGCCCCTCCCATGTGGAAAAAAGCACATGTGGCCACAGGACAGAGACAAGATGGCCATTTCAGCCACACCCAGAAAACCTGGCAGGAGTGGTTGGAGAGTCAGCACTGGCAGGAAATCACAGATAAGAAGGATTTGATGCCAGCAGATGTTGCATGGCGATGAAGTGAGGCTGTGGTGCTGGTACAGGTGGTTGGAGCAGTTGGATCCCACGACTTGATTGTTACAATTTTCGTGTTCACATTCCAGATCAAGATGGTGGTAGAGACCCTGGGTGGTAAGCAATATCCTGTGTAGTAAAGGAAGAAAATCCAGTGTTGAGTGAAGTCCAAATGTGGTCTTTTATTGGGTTTAGGCTAGGTGGGAACGCCCCTGGTACCTACCCTGGGGCAGAGGAGTTCTGCACTGGATGATGTAATACTGGATCATGGGACACTTCAGGAGTCTTTCACACCTTCTAAGATGTTACAGCTGCCTGTTAGATCAGCACAGGTTGATCCATTATGGCCTATCAACAGAGATGAACCTTTGGACTGTGTGTGTATTGTTCAGTGCTCCCCTGGAGGGGAGTTATCACAGCTGAGTCATTTGTGCTAGGACAAAGAACCAACACCCAGCTTGTAGGCCAAGGTGTCAAGTGTGCGTGCCCTCAACACCCCAATAACCTGGGTGCTCGCTTTGTGCATCCTCAGCTTGCACCTGAATTCTCTGAGTCAACAGCATTCACACTTGTGGTTACATTCTTCTCCTAGGATAATAGTATCACCCTTATTCAGGTTCCTGTCACAGCTCAAATAAGTAGGCATATTTAGCAAAAAGAGAAAAGAAAAGGTGAATACCAAAATTTATCTTATAATATTACTTGTTGTACAGCATACTAAATAATTTGAAGGTTTTTGATCTTTCAGGATTCCCTAATGCATAATTACTAACCTGATGTGACAGGTGTTGATATTTTTAGCATAAAAAAATATAGAACTTCAAAATTCAAGTGAAGAGAAACATTTTAAAAAGACTATACTGGACCTAGAACTGAAACTAGGTGCTTAAAAAAAAACCAGCCAAAACAAACAAATGAACAAAAAACCCCAATCAACCAAAAAAAAAAAAAAAAAAAAAAAAAAAAAAAAAAAAANAAAAAAAAAAAAAAAAAAAAAAAAAATAGTAACCAGACATAGAAAATCAAATTAGGTAAGTTAATAAAATCCTAATGAGTTTCAATGATTTTGGAAAGCTCAAAGCATGTTGTTGCCTTCTCTTTCTTTGAGATGGTTTGACGTGGGATCAGAGAGGTAAATGAAAAAGAGAAATTATTCCAACAAAACTTTTTATGCACTAAAGTAATTTTCAAAATACTTTATTTTTATGTGAAATATTAATTTTGTTTTATTGCATTTCATAGATTAAAATTACTTCTCTTTCTGATCAATTTGCTAGCAATTTCAATCAACATAAGTCATCACTAAGTTTTCAAGTGACAGATGAATTTAAAAACATAACAATTTCCAGGATGATCTTTAGGGAATATTTGACCAAAATCTTTTCACTAGTATTGAGATGAAAACGTACAGCTAATCCAAGTATTTAAAAACTTTAACTCGGATTTTAAGAATTTAGCGAGGATTTTAAGAACTTAACTAGGATTTAATCCAACTTCACACCAATGTGACTAAGAAAAGCTTTCAATTTATGGTTTTTCTAAAACAAATGCCTCCCTTGGGTTAGCATCTCCTTTCCTAATATTGAAATCAAAGCCAGGAGAGTTGTAGCCACGAATCTGACTGAAAGTAAAATGCTTAGCTATGCTATCAGCACTCACCTTGAAGCTGCTTCCAGAATCAGAGATAAATGTAGTCCATACTCTGGCAATCACCAGAGGTAAAAACTTCCAGTTCATCATGGCTAGGCTTTGCGAACGAAGATTTGGGAAGGGCTCTACCCACGCTTGCTGCAAGCGCGCTGATGGCTAAAAAGGCCAATGCAAAATAGGCAAGTCTGGTTGCAAAAGGCAGAGCAAAAAGTCTCCATAGGCGGTGTTGGTGAGGCACGGTTCTTTCTGCACTGTCTTTTCTCCTCCAGACTGATTCTGCGTGCATTCTCAAAGGAATCAGCAGCATTATGGATGGTGTGTCTCCATGCCTCCCGATGGGAGGCCAGAGTGGAACACTGTTGGTAGTCAGTATGGCCAAGGCTGAGGTATTGCTTCAGGGATTCCTTGTATCTCCTCTTCAGGGCTCCTCTCTTGCAGCAGTCAGTGGCAAGTTCACCATAGAACACTATCTTAGAGAAGCGGTGATCCTCCATCCTGG
>VWZG01001073.1:21772-32389 GCA_013396735.1 Grallaria varia | reverse complement strand
AAAAAAAAAATTAAAAAAATTTGTTAGAATATCTTCAATGCAGAGAGTCTTAATTGTGCTTTTTTTAATATATCTGAATTTATGGGTAGTTGTGCATATCGATAGTGTCAAAATTCCTGTGTCAGCTTTGTGAAGGGTCGAGCTTCATTTACATCTGTTTTTTTAGGAGAAAATCCTGGTGTACATTTTTTATCGTGAAGAGTACAGCAACAAGGTGTCTTATGGTACTTCTAATAAGTCAAACATTTGTCATGATTCCAGTTTTACACTGCTTTTTCAGAGTAGAGGAACCCACCCATATTACTCACATCACATTTCTGAAAGGTGGCCAACCTCTAGCTGGCACAAATGTGATGTGAAAAGGTCAGACATATGAAGAGTACAGAATTCTAAAGGCCCAGCCTCTTATTTAATCTTGTAAAATATCTATAGAGTCTATTTGGAATACAATTTTCTCAACTGATTTTTAGATTGTTTCAAAGCACAACTATGCTGTATAAATTTCTTGTTCATGCAATACTCCAATGTCCATACAATACTTCAAATGTAAAGAATTTGTGCCTTACTTTGATGAGTCCGCTATTGCTATGGAAATTGCTCAAAGACTGGTCTTCAGTTGAAAACTGGATAAGATGCCACAAATTTATTTTGCAATTTTACCATTCCTGACATGGCTGCAAAGACAAAGAAGATGCCCTAAGGACACAAATAAGGATCCTTATTTATACCAAGCAGACAGTACTAGGAAGCAACAAATCCTGGAAAGCTGTGTGGAATGTTTTGGACCTTTCCTATCCCTATTTGTCCCCAGTGTAAAGAGAGTGGGTGGACTAGAATGTGTTCACCATCAGTCACTATCTTCTGTCCTTCCAATAGACCGACGGAAAATGGAAATGGCTTATTTTGATGCATCAGTGGTCACATGCAGAGTTGTGGTATCTGAGGACCTTAGTGCACAGTTGCTTTCAAGCTGGAGGGGTAGCTATCTTCAGAGCTGTGTCGAGTTAGGGTATTCTCAACATGAGTTCTGGTTGGTAATGAGCAGTGTCTTACTTTCTAAGAAGCTCCATTTGTCATAAAGTAAGGTCTTAATCTGTATCAACAGAGGAACCATGTAAGTCAAAGTAGCAAAATGTGGTGCTGAAGCCACAGAGGGCTAATTTTACATTTTGTGTACAAAACAGCACAGATGAAAAGCATTGGAATGCATGCTTAAAGAACAATGAGTGGAATGACACTATTTGATCAGTCATAAGTAACATAACTTGTGTCTGAATATTTAAAATTACACCACTGGGAGTCCACAGTAAATCCATGGGTAAATTCAAATACTGAACACTTCCAAGAGAATTGGGATTTTTATATAAATATTCAGTGAGCTGAAAAACATGTTAGCTTCATTCAATAAATTATTCAATGTTACTCTTTCAGCTGTAAAGCTAAACAATCAGAAAATATTTTAAAACCTGTGTCTGAAAGTCAGATAAATCTTACCAAACAGAAACATTCAATCCTTCAAAATTAAAAACCAACCACACCAACAAGTAAGCAAAAAAACCAACAAAAGATCCTACAGCAAACAAAAAATACCCCACCTATATTACCAGCGTTATTAGCATTTATTACTGCTGAATGGGATAATGTCCTAAAAGTAACTTCAAAAATAAGTCTAACCATCTTGTTAGCTGTTATCTCTACTGTGAAAATTTAAGTGCACTGAAGAACATCATTCAATGATTAGAAAAATGGTATCAAATTGTAACACTTGGCTTTGTCTTGTGTGTCATAAAAGTTAGGTGTAAACACCACCAATGCAGTTGCTAATGCATATATCATAGTATCAGATTTTAAAATTATGCATTAAGATAATTAATTATATGACACAATTATTTAAAATGCTGTTTAGTAGCGTTACATCACTGAAAATAAAATTTAAAAAAAAAGGAAGAAAGAAAAGGAAAAGCAGGAAAAATGTTCATGGTGCAACATCCTGACATGTACCAGGTTTGATGACAATGATAGAGAGACTCAGCAGCATTTGTATTAATCAGTTAAGCCACTCTGTTTTCAAATAATATGGTAGCAAAACACTGTGTTTGAGGTACAACTCAGGCACTGCTACAGGGGCTCTTGCAGAGTCACACTATTTTTAGCAGAGCTGCCTTTTCCACTGCTAAATTCATTGCTTATGATATAGACATGGATTATTTCAAGTTCTCACCTGTTTTGAAGTCCATGTGACTTCCTTAGTCATATCCAGTGCACAGATATGAGAAAGATTCATTACTCATTGCCACAACAGAACCAAAACTGTTAATCCACAACTAGTTTAACAGCTTAACTGTCCACACTCCATAATCAAAAATTAGGTTAAAAAACCCCCAAACAACAACAATACCACAATAAACCATATTTTTTTAAAACCATTCTGCTAGTCCCTGTAATAACAATATGACACTTGGGATAACCAGCAGGAGAGGAACTTCTAGTCCAATCCCCCAAGGTTGGTAAAAGGTTAGTGCCTGTCACTTGGCAAGGCCAGGTTATTGTTTGTCCCACTAAATTCTCTTTGTTTCACTGGATTAGAAATATGATGCAATTACCAACCCAAAATGCAACTGGAAAACAATGTATTTCCTTAATGAAAAAACAAGGATAACATAGGGATTGGGATTTGAGCCTACTGAGATTGCTCTGCCCTTTGATGGCCATTCGAGTTATCCTGTGCTTCTGGGGAACATGCCACACATAAAATCCCCTCACAGCTACCTACACAGAGAAGCCAGAAAGCAACCAAAAACCAATGTGTTAGCAGCAGTTCTTCAAGGAAGGAAGAAGGAGAGGAGGGAAGGGAGGTAGGAAAAGGAGCGTAGCAGTGGTATATGCATATGAAGCACTGGAAAGTAGAGTAGTGTGTATAACTGCAGTGTTTTATGGTTTAGTGCAGGCTAGTGCATTGGAAAGACACAAACAGGTGCTCATTGGCTGCTACCAGCACTGCCATGACAAATATGGTGGTCATGTCTGCTTCAGTACTTGAGTGTGAGTTCCTGCATGCTAGTCCCTGATTTGTAGTCCTTTGCTAGCTCCTCTGTGTCAGCTATGCTCAAGGCTATAGGTCTGGCCATAGTGTTAAATTTGTAAGTGAGATTTAGAAACACACTGGCAAGCAGAAAAGTCATACTTGACTTCAGAGTACACATTAAACATGAAAGTTTGATTCCATAGTTTTTGTTCATGATAAAAAGTCTCCATGCATATAGAGAGCATATCTTTTTTAACTACTTATTTATTATTAAGAAGCTTATTGAGAGGAAGGTGTTATAAAATTCAATTTTAGGGTAAAATCCAATAAGAAAAGTTTAGAATCTTACACCTAAGCTTGGATTTGAAACCTATAAAGCTATGTAACTGTAGTAGGGAAAAATATTAATGTAGACTAGTTATAAATGTGTTTATTTGTTCCATGTGTTCATTCACTGTGAACGAATTCAATAGTTTTTTGTGAAACAAGCCAAAATCTATAGCAGTATCAATATTGTCTGTCAGCTGCTGGTTTAAAATATTGTTTCTAAGTAGTAAATAAAAAATCCATACACATATATATCAGTAGGTGGCATTTTCAGTTTTGGGTTTTTTTTGATTCGTTGGTTGGTTTGTGGTTTGGTTTGGTTTAGTTTGGTTTGGTTTGGGATTTGTTTGGGTGGTGGGTTTTTTAGGGTTTTTTAGTTGGTTTTTTGTTTGTTTGTTTGTTTGTTTTGGGTTTTTTTTGCTTGGTTGGGTTTTTTTGGCATGCGTACCTGTTTGATTTTTGAAATTTTTAAGCAGAGGTTCAGGAAACACTGGAATATTTATGGTACCACCTGTGAACATCTTTGCAGCAATGACACCACTATCTGGAGTTCACAATGAAGGATTTCTTACTTTCTAAAGCTACTGTTTCCTCATTGTACTTTTCTTGATCTGTGGATATTTAAATGCATGTATGTATTAAAATATATTTAAAGGTAAATCTTTCTTATTTTCATAGTTCTTAGCTATTTGAAAGATACCGGGAAATCTTTTATGCTGTCTTGATAATTTCCTGTAAATCAGATAAAAGACAAAAACCCAATACCTAGAATTCAGATCTCAGTTTTGGATTACTGCTGGCTACAGGAATTTTAATCTAATTCTTACATTAAAACTTGCAATTCAGACAGAATGTAAATGTATAAATAAAGTAATGATTTCTACTTGCTTAACTATTTCCATTCAGTAGGTCATGAAGGATGCCAAATCATCATCAGCATTAGATATCATTGCACTAGGGATGATGGTCCCCCAAGAATGTGTTTTAAAAGCATACACCACCTGTCATTACACAAAGTCTGGGATATTAATGGAAGAGGTTATTTGGAAAATCAGTTTTACAATAGCATTTTCATTTGTGAAAAATTCAACCTTCAAGTTTTCATTTCCCTTCTCTCCTTTTGAACTGCGTTTTAGAGTTATGTTATTCAAGTCTTATAGAGAGAGGCAACACTACCCTTTAATAAAAGAGGCAGAAACTAACCTGTTGATAAATTTAGTTGCAGAATGGCATAACTCATATGAGGATGTTATAGAACAATTACTTCAAATTAGTAAAAATTAATTAGTGGGTCTTGACTGTATTTCACTTCTTTCTGGATGCAAAGTACCGCTGAACAGATTTCCATCTTCTCATATTCTTTTGCAAGTACTTTGACTTTTTGCTTTTTTTTTTTTAAATACTTCCTCATCTGAGGGTCAGTATTATAGAGCAGGTGCTGTTTAGTTGGGAGCAATCAGATGTGCCACATGTTTTTTTTACTTTATGCCGTGTACTAATGCTAGCTTCTGAAAAAAGAAGTCTTGCACTACTAAATAGAGAAAACTGCTTGCTGCAATGTTCATGTTGCTAACATATAGCCTTTTGGACCTCAGGAATAAATCAGTCAAGAGGAATTTACAATACAACGTGTGAGTAAACATTCAAAGAAATACTTTCTTGCAGGGTGGTCCGAAGGCACTCAATTTCTTGTGTGGAAAAAAAACTTAGGGAAAGGATAGAGTTTATCAGGGAGAGATTTTACAGGCTGATAAACTTGGTGCAGTTGAATTTCAGCAAGGATGTAGGTGCTGGTGTTCTGTTGCTGGGTTTGGAGCTGGAACCCTATTTTGGAATGGCAGACCTTCCAAAAGTCCATTTTTGTTTTGAACTGTGGTCTGTTCATAGCCTGCATTCACAAAATTGTGTCAAGAACACTGCCAGTGAAAGTAACAAGAAGTTGAAAAATCCACTGCCTGATACTCCAAATTTTGCCTGCTGGTTTTCTAAATTGGCCATGAAGTTTAACATTTTTTAATGAATGCGAATTAAAATCCAAACTATGTATATTTATGGTACATTTTTTCCTCTCTAAGTTTAGATTAGGATCCACAGCAGCCTCACAAAATGTACAAATAAAAACACAAGACACCAGATGCTGTAGAGGGAAAGCAAAATATCCTATTTATCATGTGTTTGCAATCACTACTGAGTGATGTATCGTAATTGCAAGATTTATTTATTTTTTTTTTTAATTGGCAGGCTTCTGAAACTGCAAGGAAAATTGGTGACAAGATGATGGATCAGTTTCACTATATTGGCTTGTTGATCCAACAGACCTTAAGTGGGTATTGGCATTTGTCATTCGGCTTGGACCCCTACAGACTCCTGCGGCTGATTAGTCGAATACTTCACCTCCTTGTAATTATTGTTTCAACAGCAGAGTCTCCAAGATACTCTCAAGGGAACAAACTTTTACAGCATAACTGCAAAGAAGTGCTACTTAGTAGCAGTTGAGTGAGAAGAAGTAAGCACATGGGGAAAGGGAAGAAATCAATAGTAGTGTTTGAGCAACTTAACCCTGTTTGCCCTTGCATATTAACAGAGTATTTATGCATTGCTTCCCCAGCAGGAGGAAATTAGAATTATTAACACTGTCTCTTAATCAAATGCAAATCGCAAATTGGAAAAATGTTTGCTTGTATTTTTGTTTATTCTCTTGAAAAGCTGTGACAGGCTGTGAGGCCAGGACAAGCTCTCATCATTTATGCTTATTTCCTATAATTTGCTTCCAGAAATTTTCCTTATTATCTACAGGTAGTCTGTTTTATGGAGGTTAAAAGGAACGTAGTCAGGTAAAGGAGGTTAAGCGGAACCATCTTTCTTCTATTTGGAAAAATAGATAACAAACAAACTTGCATGCACTGAAATGCACCAGGTCCTTCCAAATGACATTTCATGTTTAAAAAATAAGTCTTCCATGTCTGTAGCTAAGATTGTGTAGGAATAGGGTATGATTGCAATGTAGCAGGATTTGGGACATTTGTGACAGAGCAGCTGAGGTGTCCCAAAAAGGACTGGAAAAAACTTAAGGCCCCTATGACCTGTAAGCTGTGCAGGAGAGAAGAGTGTGAGGTTTTGTTACATGTGAGAATATTTGTTGTGTTATGAGAAAGATTGCTTGCTATTTTGCTCAGAACTCTTCAAGTAATACAAATTCTTAAGCCATTCAGAATTTTGGAGAAATAGAAAACAAAGCTGAAAACTCCCTTATGTGAGGAGAGCTGCGTAAGACAGAGAAAAGATGAAAAAAATTTCAAAATAAGAGTAAAGTGCATCTTGTGTATATCACAAAATGGAGATTTCATTCATCACCAGTCAGATTGTACCCAACCTGTATGTAAGTGTCCTGGGAAGCATCATCTAGATAGATTAGATGCCTGTTCCAGATTGCCAGTCAGTGACTTCGAGAATGGGTTGATGTACTGAAGAGGAAGGGTCATCAGAAACTGTTGTGAAATTAGCATGAATTTCAATATGAAACAAGTAAATCAATTTTGGATGGAGGAAAACTTGTGGGGAAGCAGCTATGAAGGAAATTTTCAATAAATGACAGTCTGGACATGAGTTACTATTTTGTAAAAATCTTCCTCTTGGAAGACATAAACAAAAATGGGATCTGTAATAACTGCATTATTAGGAAAGTCTCATCAGAGCCACTGCACTTGAAGTGCCAAAGAGTCTAGAGCAGTCTAACAAATTCACAGATTTCTAGAAAGCCTGACTGATAGGAAGACGTGAACAAATTGGGATTTTTTTTATTCTAGAGAAGAAGAAAAAGAGGAGTACCAAGAGAACAGTCATAGGAATATTACCAAGAGGAACAAAAAATGCAGGGGGAAAAAATTAAAATTAGATACTATGAAAAATTTTACAACAGAGGGAACAAAGTAGCATAGGGACATATTTGGGTCTCCATCAGGGGAGCTTAGCAAGCACTTATTGAACAGGGATACAGGGAACAAATTTGTCTTGACTTACAACAAAGTGGCAGATAGATGATCTGAAGTGGCTCTAAGCCTGGCTTTGCTACTCTCTTAAGAAAGAGGAAACTGTCTTATGATGTTTTGGATGCAGGACTGAGAATGATACTAAGTTAAGTTTCCTGACAACACTAAATTGGGAGGGGCTGTCGTCTCCCTCAAAGGCAAAGAGACCCTGCAGAAAAACCTTAACAAAGTAGGGGATTGGGCAATCACCAACCAGATGAAGTTTAACAAGGGCAAGTCCCGGATTCTACAGCTGAAAACCTGGATGTTTGTACAGACTGGGGAAGAAGAAACTGGAGTAGCCCTGTGGAAGGGGTTCTGGGGATCCTTGTCAGTGAAAAATGTCATGTGACTCAGCAGTGCCCTGACAGCCAGGAGGGCCAACCATGTCCTGGGGGGCATCAGGCAAAGCATCACCAGATGGTTGAGGGAGGGGATTGTCCCACTCTGCTCTGCACTGGGGCCTCATTGCCATTCCAACTTCCTGTGAGGGGAAGAAGAGGAGAGGCAGGCACTGATCTCTTCTCTGTGGTGACCAGTGACAGAACCCAAGGGAATNAAAAAAAAAAAAAAAAAAGACATCTGCTGTGACATTTCCCTATCTATATGATTGATATAGCTTCTGCTACACCAAGCAATCTTAATAAAATACAGTTATTATTCACATATTCCATATGTATACAATTTAAACGTAGGATTAAAATTAAATCTAACATTATAAAGAGGAATGGCCTTTGAAAGGAATGTGATTGAAAACCTAGCTAGAAAGCATTTCATAAGGATATTTCTTCAAGAATACAAAACTTGGGCATTTAACCTTATACAGCAACAAAATATCCTTTCTTCCTTTTTTCCTTTTCTGCACCTTATAATTTCCCCATAAACTTTCCCTTCCCCAGCTTGACCACTATGCATTTTTCTTCTTTCTGTCTTTGGTTTTTTTTTTTGTTTTTTTTTTTTTTGGTTGGTTTGTTGGGTTTGGGGGGTTTTTTTTGTCTATTTGGTTGTTTGATTTCCACTAATATTCCTGTAGATCTTCAGGCTCTACATTTTTTTGCCCAAAAAACAACACCATTTTTGTCCGCATAACTGTGACACTTTTGGTTGCCCTGGCTTAGGGAATGTTTGCTATTCCTGCTGATATCTCCTTAACAGACTGTTCTCTCTGTGACAGTATGGTAAATGATAGTGATTTAGAAGATTTCAGATTGGGTTGGATCAAAGTGGGGTGCAAATATTAAAAAAACCCAACAAAATAAAATTCATGTTTTTGGTTTCAATTTTTACTGTCTGGTTTTCCTCCCTTGTTTTCTGAGAGATTCCTATTTGGTTTTTTGTTTGAATTCTCCTACCCTCTTGAGTGTGCCCTACACACTCCTGCAATTATAAGGCTAAACACAAAGTGTTCCTTTACCCATCTCCTGTGCTGCACAGTCTTTCCTGTATGCTTCTAGCAGGCAATACATTGACAGGTCCCAGGGCACCTGTGCTGCAGACAGATAAGCAGTGCTGCTGCAGCACTGCCTTTCATCTGTGACTAATGCTGTCTGTGGCAGCCACAGTTCAGATGATGGTGCAGCTGGGAATGGATGCCACAGACCTCCTGGGAGCTGTGATGAGGGTCACTAAGTGGAGCTTTTCTGTACAGGACTGCAGCAGGAGAAAAATTTGCCCCTGTGTTTGCAGTCTCTAGGCTTCTCAATATGCAGGAACTGGCTAGAAGCCATGATGCATTTTCATCATGCAGTTCATGATGAATTCATTAATTCATTCAGCACTAGGAGTTTCATGTCTGAGACTGTGGCTGTGCAAATCTCAAACTGATCCTACAAAGCAGCACAGGAGGCCCTTGAGATTCACCATTCTTTTGACCGGGTCAGACTCAAGTCCCATTTTATTTCTACTCCATAGAAATCAACTAATCTTCCCTCAGCAATTTTCATGAAAAGCATTGGATTTTGAGCCTATACAATTGCCTAATAACTAGGACTCAGAGATGCATAAGGAAATGGGAATGGGACCAGAAAACTCGCTGTTGCATGGGAGTACTCTCTGTTTTCAGAGAGAAGGAAGCTCAAGGTCCTCTGTGGATTTACTTCTGTCATGGTATAGCATGAAAAGAGGCTGCTTTGGGTCTAGCAATGCCTTACTTCTCTGACATAGCAAACACAGCAAGCAAGAGGAAGTGGCTGCCCTCTCCTGGGGCAGACCAACCATAAGCAATGGTTGCTTTCCATGCAGTCTCTGCAAAGCAAATACATCTGCTGGAGCATTCCTCTGAAATACAGGCTCAGTGAGCTAGACAGGATTGCATTACCATTGGTATGCTGTGGTATGTTTAGAAATGGTCTTGCCAATTACTTTGACTAATATGGAAAAAGGAAGAGATTTCTGGGCACCACAAATTTTGTCAATAACATTGTTGTCCCAAAAATTGGATTCGTTATCCATTGTGCAACAAGCTAATAACTACACACTTGAGAGAGATACTGATTATTTATTTCAGATTTGCAGAGCTGTAGGTGCTCAGTGATTTTCCACAAATCACAAATGCCAACAGGACTTTCCATTCTGTTATTTATACTCAGATTTTCGGGTTATTAACAATCTCTCTATTATGATTGGTTTGTCATTTCCACGCAAGTTTTGTAATCACAGTTAACTTCTATGCATGCCCAAGGGAAGGGTCTTCACCTGGGTAGGGGCCTTTTTGACCTGTAGGTGTGAATTTTATAGTTATAATGAAGATAATTCAGATAAGGGATGCATGGATCTTAAGTTGTTTGCCAAGTTAGCAATGTGGACACAGACATACATCATCTTGATTTACTACGTTTACTAGTTTCATAAGGTCCTTGACTAACGAATGCTAACTGTTTGTGCCCCTAATTAAGTGGCCTTTCTTGCTAATAAAGGAAGTCTTAATTAGCCAGCTTAAAGTATGTTAAAAGAATCCCATTCTAAAACAATTTTGGCATATTCCACATTTTACAGCAACATGGTGCATTATCATTACCACTCAGCTCATGACTTGTTGGTAGCCCTAGAATCATGGGAGGGAAAATTTGATGTCCACATCTGTCTTATTCAAAATAATATGAAATCTAATTGCTTCAAAAGGTAAGAAAAAAATACAGCTTGAGAAAATAGAAAAAAAAGAAAAGAAAAGAAAAGAAAAGAAAAGAAAAGAAAAGAAAAGAAAAGAAAAGAAAAGAAAAGAAAAGAAAAGAAAAGAAA
>VWZG01001073.1:0-15423 GCA_013396735.1 Grallaria varia | reverse complement strand
ACTATTGAACTCTAGCAGCTGCATATATAAAAAGGCAGTTGGTGTGTCAAAGCTGTAAGAAAGCAAGAGATTTGGGATTTTCTTTCTTTTATAGCAAAAGAAAATGAAGCCTCTGCTAGTTTTTAGCAGTGTCTTCTAATTGTATACATGCAGCTAAGTGATTTTCTTTTATAATTCAGCCTGAGTTTCCCAAACTCAGTGCAATGAAATGTAACCTTGCACACAATAGAAGGGAAACATAAGACTTACTGCTTAATAAACACGTGGCAGCAATTTGCAAGAATAATTGCCCTGCCAGGTCCTACCTTAAACATATGATAAGAAATCACAGGTTCACACAGGATGAAACCCACACGCTAACAGTGAAAACATTATCTACACTAGTGTATTTCTCCCTTCACAGCTTTTTTCTTTACATACTGATCATAAAACTGTCTGGACACTAACAAATACTTTTTACTACTTAAAGTGCTTTAATACACATTTTCCTTTCAGATAGTAGCATAAATCTTGTGTTATCTTTGGGAGCAAATGCAGGCTTGCATGCATCAAAAAGCAAGCTGTGAGACAACTGTCTTGGTGAAGATAATATTCAGTTTAAAGAAGAATTCTCATGGTGGAGTTAAGAGTAACAAAATTCTTCAAAACTGGTATTCAGTAATGTTTATCAATAGTGTGTGTGAACCGTGTCAGAAAATGTTAGGGTGTGCTGGATAATGGTTGTTATGTTGTTTGGTGAAGAAGCTTTAGGAAAGGAAACTTATGGAGCAGCCATATAGAAATTCTTAAGCTGAATGCTTTAAAAAACAATAGGAGAAAACCCACCAGCTACTCTCTTTGGGGCTCCCGTGTTGTTACTCGTCAGTGTTTACCATCATGGTGATTTTATCTGAGATGCTTTGAGGGAAACTGAAAATGTGCTTATGACCATTTACCATCTGACTAATAACCCAGGGACTTTGCTATGATGATTCAGGTACTTGCATTTCTGGTTGACATCTTAACATTAGGGGAATTAAAATAAAGTCAGGTGTCACTGGAGAGGGAAGGAGTCAGACAGTGCAATTCTGGAATTTTTATTGGCTTGGGATCAGAGAAAGCACATGCTGAAACAATTTGAAAGGGGTCCAACAGGCAGCCAGTCCAGTAACCACGATGCAATCAAATTGCAAAAGAATGAAGTATTGATCCCTCATCACAGTCTGATCTCAAGATAACCTTGTAAAAGCTGCTGCAGATGATCTATATGCCTACGCGCGCACACACACACACACACACACACACACACACATATGTAGAATTTTATGGGCTTTTGTACATGCCCAGGAGTATTAAAGGATCTCTGCCATCCATAAGAATCTGCCAATAACCGCGGGACAAAAATGGCATTGGCAAGCTTCTCAGTGAATCTAGATTGATGCTAAAATAGGTTAAATCCAGACCGAGGGTTTAGTGCATCTTATGGTACCATCCTACAGTAGTAGTAAATTATGTGCACGCTTCCTTCTTCTGCATTCATCCACCATTGGAGGATTTCTGGGATTTCTGTCTGTGGTGTGAATCTCCTCTTACAGTGCTTTTCAGACCCCTGAAAGGAAGTCATTTTCATCTGCTCTATAACTTTCTTTTCTCCACCTTTAACTTCCTGTTTTCCCCACCTTTAACTTCCTGATTTGAAATGAGGTCGGAGGAAAACAAAAAAATTAAGTTCTTCAGTATCATGTATTAGGATGCTGAGGTGGGATTGATTTTCAGTGAATGTCAAGTTATTGAGTATTTTGATTCTGTTAAGCCCAAACCACATATTTTTTTGTCATTTTTGGTTTCTTTATAGAAGTATTGCACAGCATTGATCTACTTGCTTTATATCATGTTTATGTTAGGAGACAGAAGATGTAAGAAGAAATAAATTTGTGTGTAATAGCTCAGTACCTTTCCTTTTTCATAAAAGGAAGGAAATTGAAAAATGATCTTAATAAAAATTATCATACCTGAAAAGATAGTCATAAATTATGCCACAAAACAGACACATCTAAGCTGGAAATTACTTTTAAAATAATCTAAAAGTGATTGGATACTCAGATCTTAATCAAATTAAATTGTCACAATTTTAATGAGAACAGAGGATGTTGATTTTGATAGTTCTTGAAAAACAGTTGTGTTGTTGTAATGCAGTCCTCTCTGACTGACATTTTTTTATCCTGTCTGCTTTGTTATGTTTCATTAAAAGCTCTTATCATCATACTGTTTTCCATAACAACTTGGGATCATAGTAGCTTTCAATGACAGAAGTGTCCAGGTTGTGATAAAATTTTGATATGTCAAATACCAAAGTAACACTTAACAGAACTATAATTAAGCAAAAGAAAGTAGCCTTAAAACACAGCAAAATAATTTTCTTTCTCATTTCCTAACAAAAAAAAAATTTTCCTTGAACATAGTTAAAAAATATGGCAAACTATACTATAATGAAGTCTAGCAGTATTTGTGTGCAATATCTATAACATCCAAGAACTTGTTGAAATTTATTATTGTTATTAGTGAGAGGTTTTTTGCTGAAATCTATGCAGATACATTTTTAAATCACATTTAAATAGGCTTTATGAATGTGAATCACCTGCTTTGGTGCCATCCTCACAAGTAAAGATTGGAAAATAACTCAAGCCAACATAGAGTCAGCTTTTATACTTTTTATAGTAAATAATATAGTATTTATTGTAACTAATATCTTTGGGAAAGTTTAAACGCGGTGAACTGGTAGTCTGTCTGGAAAGTGAACAATCACAAGCTCTAGCAGGTAGCTGAGGTGACTAACCTGCAGAGTGGAAGAGCCTTTACAGAAACTGGTGGCTTCCTTGTGTTTGTGCTGGCATCCACCACCCTCAGTGTTCAAGATATTCTTACCTGTGGCAGTGTGAGTAAATTTCATCTGTCAGGTGTCTGCTTACCAAAGTGTGCACATCTTGACAGGTTAAACTGTTCTTTCACTCAAGAGATTATTGGAAGGCAGTTCACATCTGAAAGCAGTGCTCTTTTGTTCTCGGCATTGACATCATTTAGAAAAGGCACTGCAGTGAGTAAGAGGTGCCAGAAACACTAGGACTGAGTCCCACATACCAGAGCTGTCTAATTGTGGTGCAGCTGATGGCTGGATAATTTTGGCAAGACTGATAATGCAGGATAAAGGATTTATTTGTTCTCTCAGTTACAGATAAATAAGAAGATTTTTACACACCCTACCACAGGACCAAGCAGGCTGAGGAGAGCAAAGTCCTGTGTGGGAAGGTTTGTGTGCAGTGAAGATCACAGAAATGGCTTCAGCTGGCTTGTGGGTGTGACAAGTGAATAGTCAGGTCCAGCAAAAAAAAAAAAAAAAAAAATAGTGGGAAAGTTGTGGCAAGCTTCTGAGGAGCAAAAAGCGGTAAAAGAGGGTAATAAATTTTGAAGTTCCTCCTTTCCTACAGAATTTCAAAGAAGTTTTCTTGCATTTTATAAAAGTCTAAGGCAACTTCAAAACCAAAATTTGTGCACAGAATTGCAAATATATCTGCTGCTATTAACCAGAACAACTGCATTAGGATAGCTTGCCAGCATAGAGAATTTTTTCACCTAGAAAATGAAATAGCAGCACCCAAGTCAAAAATACCTCCATAGTCACTGACTGCCCAAGGAGACAGAGATCGGCAGATGTAGGTCCTCTTCATGTGTCCCACTGTCCAGGTCCCCATCTTTTATGCTGATTCACCCCATAATCTCAAAAACCTAGCAGTTCTTCTGGGGATAGGTTGTGGTGCTAATCGTCATCAAAGCAGCTCTTCATGAACAGCAAGGGCCTAATCTAAGATATATGGAGTTGCAAGAGAGAAAAGTTCCACTATAGCCTGAATTCCTGCCAGAAACATTACATTCTATGTGGAATGGCAACTTCTGTCCCTTTGTGCAATACAGTAGATAAAATCATGCACATTCTCTCATCTGATTTTCTTTCTCTCTCTTGGATTATTTAAAAAGGGTGAATCCTCTAAGCTCCAGGCAATAGGGCTAAAACTGTTTTAATGAAGGTTATATCAAAATGATAACATGATTAGTATGGTTGAGAAAGTTCCTTTACAACTAAAAGGGGAGAAAGACTGAAAAATGACACACACCATGGCAGGGTTTTTTCTTGTCAGCACATCCTTTGGGCTGGTTCTTTGTTCCTGTCAAGAAGTGTAATGTGCTGCAAATTTCATCTAGCTGAAAACATGGAGAAGGGTAACTGCCAAACTCCTTCAAAAATGCTTAGCAACTCCACCATGGAGGAAAATTATTTAAAGCAAGATTAATAAAGACAGGCTACCCAGAAGACAGGACATCTCTGAGAAATGAAATGTGAAAACCTCAAAAGATGTTCTGTTTGAAATTAATCTGGATACTGATTCCAACAGTTCATATTTCTCAACTCTATACTGGTAATATTTTGTCTCCTAATAGAGATATTTTCTCTGTTTTACGTAATTAATAGCATACATGAAATTCTGGAGAAGGTACTTGTGATTAGGAGGTGAATTCTTATGAAAGGATGAAGAGGAGCTCTGAGAAGGGGTGCTGTTTAAGTCTTTATTGTTCTGAAACTTGTAAGGTTGTTCAGTCCTGTGAAAAGTGGTGTGAATTCTGCAGAATGACAGTGATCACACTTTATGAAAATCTGTGTACCTGTTCTGTGTCCTGTTTGTTATTGTCCTACAATAAAATCATGTCTATTTGGCCAGGAGTATATTTTCTGTGTTTATGTCAGTTTGCATTGTGACCTCACTTAGCTCACAACTTCATTATAATTGCTATTAAGACTAAATCCTCCAGAAATAGTATCCAGAATAATCTCTGAGAGCATATCAGCAGAGTAATTACAGAGTTTGAGAAGTTCTTTAGTTCTAGCAACCAACAGTGCTGCTATGTAGCCTGCAGGTCTCAGGAAAAGACAACTGTTAAGAGAGGACTGAAGCCACTGCACTGTGCCCTCACAAGGGTGTAGCAAAGAGCAGCAGCCCCAAGTTTTGCAAACTGCCATTTAACTACCAGCACAGACACTGAGTACTAGCCTTGCAGACCCAAATATGATGCATTTGTAGACTTTGAACAGTCTGTGTATCTACACCTTTATTCAAATAATGCCATCTGAACAGTATTTAAGTTATGTCCAGTTACAAAATAACATGATAAAATCTTTACATAATTCTGTAATGAACACAGTATATGAACTTAATCATAGGAGGGAACAGAGCCCTTCTCAGCCACGTGCAGCAGTTGAACTCTACAGTTTTTAAGCATGGTAAGCAAATCAAAGACTGTTACACTCCCAGTTGTTTCAAAGTAAATACCTCATTTGTAATTCCCTCAATGTCATTCCAGAGTAGATGGCTTTTTAACAAAATACACCCCCTGCTACATAAATCTTAAATAGTCTTTGGAAGTAATTATCTTTTTTTTTTCTCCCCCACCCAAATTACAAAGAAATTTGTCACAGCACAGGATATATGATATAGATGTCTTTGTGTCCACTTCTGGGAAAAGGGAATGAACTAAATAAACTTTCAGTCTCTAAACTCACTTTTTCTCTCTTCTAAAATGGAACCTAAAGGCACTGTGACAGCAAAAGGTGTTACTGTCCTCAGTAGTGACATGACTCATGCCCTGCCAGATGCTGCATACTTTCTGTTTCCAGTTAATAAAAAAACAGAGGGGAGATAAAATTGTCGTATCACTGTGGTCTCCATCACTTGAAAACCAGCTTTGCTTTGTCTTCTTCACTCCTGAATGGACAGTTAGGAACCACTGCGCATTTAAATACAACACCTGCACTGAGGAGATCTTCTTGTAAACAATTTTGTTGGTGACAAAAATATCTTGCATACCAATAGCATTTGAAATAATAGTATCAACAGTATAAACTGAAGTATTTTGTTATTTTAAGCTTAAAATCACTTTTGTACTATTTTATACCTGTATGGGGTCCCCACCCAGGGCATACTATACAATTTCTATCTAATTTTCAAAAGAAATTTAAATGCTGAACTTCTGTATTGCCATTGAAATAAAAACAGCTGTCCAGAAAATAAAACAAGTGAAGACCATTTATCCTCTGTGAATGGATTCTCTAAGTAGTCATCTTGATGATTATTTGAGCAGTAAATTTGCTATGCAGCAACAAGTGCTGCTACTTTTAAATGAGTCAGTTCTAACCAAAGAGCTTCATTCTGAATATCAGCACCCTTTATCAGAGAGACCACCAAAGTCATTATCGAGCTGGTTATCTAAAATAGAATAGACCAGACTTTCTTCTGATATTATTCTATTTGGTTTATTCTCAAGGTTACGTAATCAGACCAGTGGATGTTCAGGATAGTGCGGAGGCAGCGCTGATGGAAGCGTTCGAGGAGACGCAGATGGCGGCGGTAGATGACCCACGATTCAGACCCATATAAAAGAGTGGACAGCACAATGGCTTTATAGACACTAATCTTGGTACTTTTCTTCAAGTCTGTCCTTGAACAGGCAGCAGTCACCAGTATTGAGGCCATGCTGCTGAGAACGCAGCTGCGCTGGGCAGGGCACGTCTCCAGGATGGAGGATCACCACCTGCCTCCCTAAGATCGTGCTCTATGGTGAACTTGCCACCGGCTGCCGCAAGAGAGGAGCCCCAAAGAGGAGATACAAGGACGCTCTGAAACAATACCTCAGCCTTGGCCATATTGACTACCATCAATGGTCCACTTTGGCCTCCAATCGGGAGGCATGGAGACACACCATCTATAACGCTGCTGATTCCTTTGAGAATGCACGCAGAATCAGTCTGGAGGAGAAAAGACAACGCAGAAAGAACCGTGCCTCACCAACACCGCCTATGGAGACTTTCTGCTGTGCCTTTTGCAGCCGGACTTGCCTATCTCGCATCGGCCTCTTTAGCCATCAGCGCGCTTGCAGCAAGCGTGGGTAGAGCCCTTCCCAAATCTTCGTTCGCGAAGCCTAGCCATGATGATGATGATGATGATGATTATTCTCAAGGTAAGTTTTGCACTTACACTGTGTGAGAGTTTGTTTTACATAAACAAGGGCTCCCCTCTGTAGAAAAGAGGAAGCCAATGCATACTAAAAATAATGAATTCAATATCATTACTCTACTCATAAAAAGATCTGCAAGATGCTAAACTTCAATTTGATGTACTAAAAAATTTTGGTTTATATTAAATGTAATTCTTGGAAAAAATCAACCAGTACAAACAAGGAAGAAAAGTAAATGGGATTTATTTCATAGTCTCAAGACCATTCTTATCACAAACATAGCTCCCAAACATCCCTAGGAAATCAAATTAAGATACATGGTCAAATCTATTACAATATTTATTTTCAGACACTCAGTCCCATCTGAAGATTATCCCATCGGTATTAAGAATGAGAAAAGACCTTGTGGATTGCATGTTCTCTCTTCTGACTAATCCCTGCTAAAAGAAATTGTTCTCAAGGAGCCAGATTTTTCTTTAGCTTGTGTCAGTGCAAAGGAATATGCAGACTTTCAGACAGACTGATATTCACAAAATTGGAGCAGAATGTAGCCCTGTAGATTTTTCTGATCCAGTTTTAAATGCGGGAAGTGATGATATTTTTACTGCTTCCCTAAAGAAACCCCTTTGTAGTTTAACAGACTTGAATTTTAAGATTACTTTCACTCCTGACGTTTGCTTCATTTTTATGTTCTCAGTTTCATCTTGTTTTCCTACTCATTTCCTAGTGGGTGACACAGTGTTTGCTACATGTATGTATCAATAGCAACAAGTTCTGCTAACACTAATACTTAGAGAGCAAGCATGACTGCTGAAATTGCCCTGTGATCTTAGTTCGTGTATCAGGTTCAATACAATTTTTCTGGAATATCTCACATCACACTTAATTTTTCCAGCACACTTCATTATGTCTCTGCATCATTATGTACCTGTTCATGTGTTTATGTGCATTTTTCATATATTGTCTGCTTATGGACTAGTTTCACTTCATTTTCCCCAGGTTACTTGAGTATTGACATGTCAGCTGAGGAAATCTCAAACAGCCTTCTTCCTTTCTCTTTTTTGGTTTTTCCCCAAATGTGATGTCTGTCAATGGCACAATTTTAATATCAATGTGTTTATGGAAATCACACATAATTTATTTTAAAAGGCCCCAAAGCTTCCTCATGGTGATCATTTAATGTAGGCAGTTCAGCCAACTAGTACCTGTTGTTCATTTTTTGAATAATACAATAAAGTGCAACAGCACCTGTACTATGCCTTTCAAACAAAGTGCCTCAGACATTTCACACACACACACAACTGCTAAAAAGAGTGCTGTAGACTCAGGTTGGTAGAAAGGTGGGCTAAGAGGAAGTCTTTTAACAAGAACATGAACTTAAGTATTGTGAAGACATCTTGCATGTGTATCCCAACTCTTATCCATGACTGTTATGCTGCAAAAAACTGGCAGGAAAAAGATTGCAGCAAGAGGGTTGTGGGGACTGGAATTCTCTGGAGACTACAGATTTGTTATAATTTAGTGGATGGTTCTTTATTCACCTCCAAGCAGGTAGTGCTCAGATTTTGAAGATAAAGCAAATGCACTGCCAGGCATACAAATGTAAGGGTTTTTTTCTTAAATTCCTGTTTTGTTTAGTGTAACACAATGAAAAATCAAGTTACAGGAAGTCTGGCTGTTTTAACTGCTTTACTTTTTCTTCTTCTGCAAAGGCCAGGGCAATTCCACCTCCTCGGTTTTGGGAAGAAACTCCAGGCCGTGGCTCTGCTCCAGAAGGACCCTAGATGTGTCCTCATTGGACCGAGATGTGAACATGCTCGGTTTCTTCTTACCAGTACAAACTTTCCAAATCAAAACTGGATATGGGGGAAATCACTTGGAAAAGATTGAATTATTTAGGACATAAGGACATACAGCTTTTTTTTTTTCATGGTGTATGGTTAAACTATGGTAGATTCTTTTTCACATATCCTTTTGAGACTTCTGATTGGGACATATGTGTTTGAATCTTTTTAAGGTTTTTTTTAGTTTTTTTAACATCAAAAATTCCTTTCAGCTTAGGATAATGTTCACACAGTCTTAGATAACTTGTGATATTTGTATATGTTCCTTGTATAAGGCTGGCTGTTTCTTATAAGAAATGCTGTGACACATATGGTTACCAGCTCTCAACTGACTTTTGCCCTTAAAATTGGAAGTGGTGCCTTTGTTCATGTCTTTCGCCTACAGCCATGAGGAAAGGCAGAAGGACATTGCCTAATGTCCTTTGACTGCTGGTGGTTATGATCACAATATGGCTCTTGAAGTAAGATGAGGTGTGTACGGAAGAGATTTGTAAAAATATATTCTTTTTAGAAAACTTATGATCTGCCCTGGTTTCCTTAGTAGAAACTTTTAAAAAATCCTCCTAGCGCAGAGAGAGCTGCGGTATTTTCTGGTACATCTCCTGGTTAGACAAGGGGAGGACACATGCTGGAAGATGCTCTAGGATAGATGTGGAGTCATTGGATTGCAATAAATTACTGTGTCTTAGTGCTGAGCTTGAGTGCTGGTAAAGATAATATTTATAATTCATACTGCATATTTTCCTTGATAGAGAATCAAAGAATATTTGATAACATGGCAACTAATAGATGTGCCCTGTACTTGAGATACTATATTAAGTGGACCTTTGTCCACCTTGTTACAATAAAGCCTCAATAGGTAAGCATTCTGCACTATTGCTATAGGTAGAAATATACTTTTTAAAGGGAATAAGGTCATGCCAGCAAAATTAATAGGAGCATCTTTGATACTGAGAGTCCTGTGAACCATATCTGACATGATTTAGCAGTTAATCAGAAAGCCCCATTTATATCAAGCAATCTGAATCCATTTCATAAACAGACTCTCTTAGATGGAGCATGCTGTGAGAAAGATCAGAAAGAACAGCTAGGAATACTTTTTTAGTAAGGAGAGATGGTGCCAGAACCTAAAGTCACTGGTGCTATGAAATCAATAACAATCAATTCTGTAACAATCTGGAAGCCAGTGATACCTGACAGAATACTCAAGATGTCAAACTTTGTAGAAGTGAGGTCCCTGATGTTACAGCAGAAGCCTTTAAATGTATTTCTCTGTAAGATTCATTATATCAGAAGTGCAGAGAAAGGACAAGGTGTAATGAAATCTTTGTGGAAAAATTGAAGTGTGAGGAGCTGGGGAATAAAGTAAATCTGACTTTTGTGATCATGTATAAGTGAAGATTAAAATGGTGAATGTCTGAAAAGAGTAGACCAAGAGTAATTAAAGCAAAAGACTAACTGAAATACATAGGATTTTTTAAAATCTACAATTCATATACAATACTTTATATGAAATGTGGGAACATGTAGAGTGATCATTTGAGAAAGACACAGAAGATATTTATCAATGGAGTGCAGAAAATAAAAGCAATGCTATTGTTGTCAATGGTGGATTTCTTTTCCTAAAAAATATTAAAATAAAATGTTTCTGTCTTGATTTTAAAGTTTTGCAACAAAAACTATCTATACCAAGACAGATGTCAGTCCAGAAACACTTATGAGTGATTTAAGGGATTGTGTTAATGCCTGTTCTCAGAAATTAGATGATTTCATATATGATATATAACTGTCCCCTTCCAAAAGAAGTCAAAGTAGAGCATCCCTGAAGTCTGTGGTTATGCCATATGTTGCAGGGAGAATTAAGCCATGAAAACATGTCCTACAGGAAAACTGGGACATAGAGTAGCCAAACTCTACTCCCTTTAAAATAATCCAGTCAAAATAAAAAGCTGAAAATTTTTCATTGCAGAGAGGCTTGACTTTTTAAATGGAAAATCACATTTTCTTTAGAAACTGAGCATTATTCATCAAAAAAATGCACCCAGTTAAAAATGCAGAATCCTTTTGAAAAGTAATTGTAAAATTGTAAATACAGTCTCTGTCGGTTGGTACCTGCACCTGGAATAAGAGTGTAGGAATAGATATTTCTAGTTGCTATTTCTGCTTCTTCTCATTTATTCAGCAGTCACTCGAGGTAAGTCACAGACCTTATCCAGTCCTCCTTTTTAAAATTTATGAAATAGATGCAATATTCTGAACAGGTGTGCTGAGACTAACCTACTGCTGGTAAAATTCTCTGAGAATCTAAAATGAAGGATTCTGTCTCAATCAGACTATAAAAGCACTATATTGGAATAAGATGTTCCATGCTGATGATCTTATTTCCCAGAATTTTGTACTCTGTAGTCTCAAAGGACAGATATCAGCCCAAGGTACAGTTACAGAACCTCATAGGAAAAAGATTAATTTCTTGAGTCACCATCTTGCATTTATAGCATTTATAATTTTCTTTCCACCACCAGCCACAACATGGAATGCATTCTGCAGAAGAAACAAACCAGCTTTGCAAAAGCTTACACTACAAAGCCTGCAAGAAGAGTTCATTTGGAGGTTTTGTAGCCTAACCCAACATTTATCATTGATAAAGACCTTGTAGGCTTTCTTCAAGGTCTGTGAAACCTACTATCTCATAACCACTATACACAATGTGACTGATTTCATGACAGAGGCACTGTAAACAACAAATCTGGCAATTTAACTGGGCTTTGGACATATACTAACCTAGAGAAAAACTGTTCAGCTTAACTTTTTGCGAAATTGAAAAGCTGGTAAACAAATCTCCAGCACGTTTAATAGTGCCATCTCCCTAGAAATGAACGTTGAGTGGAGTATGACATGGGGTTTAACAAAATGTGGTTTTACTAAAAAAAAAAAAAAATTAAAAAATAAAAACCCCACCTCTGTATTTTGGCTTTGCAGATGCAAAAATATTGACACAAAACTAAATTAACAGGTGGACAAATAAAAACATGGGAGAAACAATAAAAACCTGAGGAAGTATTTCATTTGGACTGAACTGATACTCTGGAGGGAGGTTGTTTGGCACAAGAATAGAGGGAGAAAGGAAGGATAAGTTGAGTTAATATGCTTTAAGGTTGATAAAGGACTGCACAGAAGATATAGGAGAGAAAAGGGAAAGGAATTTTCAAAATTGCAAGTAGATGGCATTTGTCTGGGTATTAGGTATAAAAAAGAAATTGGTAGTTGTGACTCCTTAATCAGAAGGAATTTATACCCATTGCCTTTTTCATTTCTCTTAGTTTCTTCTTACTATCCTAACACACAGGTGTCAGAGGTGGTGATAGGGTAGCCCATTCAAATTTCTGTTTCTGTGATCCATCATTGTATGTTTAGTGAGTATATCCTACAAACTCTGGCCACACATGAAATAATCCTTTCACACAGCAAACTTCTGGGGCTGTTTGTAAAGCCCATCTCCAGCATATGAGGGAAGGGTAAGTTAAGCACCTCACTGTAAGAGATGTATGGATCTGAGCAACTTAAGAAATGAGCACCTGTGGGCTACACTGTACTGAGAACATTGCATTAAGAACCCTGGTGGCAATCTTCCAGTTTGTAACAGAAATCCTAGCTCTGCATCTCTGTGCCCTTATATTCCATGCCATTTCCTGATTTGCTCATCGTACTTGGGCATGAAAGATTATCCAGTTTGTTCTGCATTTTTTCTGTGTGAATGGCATTCCAAGTTGTACATCATCACTAAATTTCAATAGTGCATTATTAGCTTTACTGACAATATAGCTAGAAAATGCGTTGGATATAAGACCATTTCCAAGACTGAACCTGGAGGAAAAATTTTCCTCTCGCAAGAAGAGCAATCTCACCAAAACTGCTGGTTCCCTTTCCCATTTGGCCAGCTCTTGGTGCCGTTAGGGATAACCTAAATGTTTTATGGTTTATTTGGTTATTACCTACACAACATGTCACAGAAGTCTTGACTGAAGACATTCTAAAGGATCAGGTTGTTTCTTCAACAAAGAAGGATACCAAAATAGATTTATATAGTTTGTGTAACATTATGTTGCCCTGGATCCAAGTGCCCACTTGTCACCATCCTTTAATTATTCTGTCTCTAAAAATGGCAATTTCTAGGACACAAAGTGTCCTCACTATTACAGCAGTCAGGCTAAGTATGTGAGCCTGCCTGGGTCAGCCTGCGGCCATATTTTGAGTAATATTTCATTAAAGGATTTCTGAAGTGAGAGTTTATGCTGAGCTTGTGCTCCAGGAGCCGGTCTGATTGTTAGGCTTAGCTGGACTCTGTTGTCAAGTGTCACCTGCCATAGCTTTTTCACACATGCAGCCTGGTTAGTATTCAGTGCAAACATGTTCTGTCTGCTTTCATGAATGCAATATGAATCTCCTTCTTGTCATCAAATGAGAGGTTTTCTATCTAGTGATGATGACAATTTCTCCAGCTGATGTTAAATGGGAAAAAAAGTGCCAAAATGGCACCTTCTAAATAGAGAAAGTATTAATTATGTTGTACAATAACAGTAGAGTAGAGAAGAGCATCAGCACAGGCAGTGTCAGTTGCCTATAAAAAAACAGAGCAGAGGTGGATAATCAGGTACTTCACACACTTGGGTGAGCTGTTGAAAAGAGGCACTCTACACATAACTATTAGAGCAAAGCCAGTTACAAAAAGACCCAAGCTCCTAATAACTATTCACACTCAAAAATAAAATGTGGTTTGATGTATTTGCAGCACTTTAAGCTGCATTTTGAATGGCATAATCAGTTGGATCTGATTATAACCACTTCTAAACCAACTAGATTAATGAGTTCCTTAAAATGCTGTATTGTTTATGTCTATATATCGGATCATTTATGTAAATAGCCAATAGAGTACTGTGAACTCCAATTTCCAAAAAATCTAGCAAAAAGATAAGTAAAGGTTAGTTTGTATTCTTACATTCATATATATTCAGTATTGCTGCAGGCAGGTATTCACAACAGACTCTGCTGGAAAAGAACTATTCCTTTGAAGTTTATGTAGTGTTTAGAACACCAAATGAACTAAAGAATTTATTGTTTGAGCAAGTCCAATTGAGCAGATTAAATTACAAAGTTAATTGAAAAAAACAAACTCATGTCTAATACTGGATTATATGCAACTTTATGAGTCTCAGCTTATGTCTGGATTGATTGTGCTGGATCATACCTCTGTGAAGTAGCTGCAGTGATAAAAAAAGACAAAACAAAAATAAAACTGTGCCTTGTTCTCATACCTTATGACTTTTACAGATGAATTTCTGTCTCATGACACTAAAGTGTCATTTGCATGTTGATACTGTTCCCAAATTGAAACAAGTAGAGTAAAAACTTAGAAAATGCATGTTGTTTTATTATTAGTCAATCAACTATGAAAGGGAAACTCAGGTCATCATCATCATCATCATCATCATCAGAATGATCACGCAGAATCAGTCTGGAGGAGAAAAGACAACGCAGAAAGAACCGTGCCTCACCAACACTGCCTATGGAGACTTTCTGCTGTGCCTTTTGCAACTGGACTTGCCTATCTCGCATTGGCCTCTTTAGCCATCAGCGCGCTTGCAGCAAGCGTGGGGAGAGCCCTTCCCAAATCTTCGTTCGTATGACCCAAATAAATGAACAATGGTTAAACAGTTGGAAGAACCAAGTCCCAAACTCTCATTCCTTTCTTATTCAAGCTTGATTAGCTGTCTTCTGTAGCTGTTTTCCAGAATACCTGAGTGCAAAAAAGCAGCTCAGACAAAAGTAAGAATGCCTCAGTCAGAAACTGAGTTGTGGATTTGAAGCTGAATTGTGGATACAGGATGTGTGTAACAGTGGCCATGCAGGAAAGCAAAGCACTTGGATTATTTGAGACTGCTTTTTTCAAATACCACATAGATCTGAGTAGTGAGACAGGAGACCACAGAATAGAATCATAACATTCTTTAGATTGGAAAATGCCCTTAAGATTATTGAGTCTAACCATAAACTTGGCAGCACCAAGCCAACTACAAAAACATGTCTCTAACTGCCACATTTATGGGTCTTAAATACCTCCAGTGACCCCTCCATCCAGAGTCAGGCTGTTCTAGTGTTTGGAAACCCTTACAGTGTCCATTTCTTTTCATATCCATTCCAAATCTTTCCTGGTGTAACTTCAAGCCATTTCCACTTGTGCTACCTTTTGTTACTTAGGAGAAGAGAGCAACCCCCACCACTCAACAACCTCCTTTCAGGCAGTTATAAAGAATGAGAAGGTCTCCCCTCAGGCTTCTTTCCTGAGCTGATGCTCAAATTACTTGCTCTCTAGATGCCAAGATTGTGGGATGTGTATGAACTGTCAGTTTGTGGAAGGGTGGGCTAGAGAAGAACTACTCAACAACCACTACACTATGGTACTTTTCACATATCAAAGGGAGTAATTTTCAAGTTCAGCTATTTGCTTTCTAAAACCAGATTATCACTCTGAAGAATCAGG